>OY294048.1:4015943-4105954 GCA_958510825.1 Brachypterus glaber | reverse complement strand
TATCGTGCCCACAAGATTTCCCGGACAGACCGATCGACCGACCGACCGACCGACCGACCGACCGACCGACCGACCGACCGACCGACCGACCGACCGATCGACCGAGCGAAATTTTTTTTTTTGCTTGAAATTGATTTATATCGATAAATTTTGCGTTACGTAATACTTGAACGGTGCTTTACAATTTTTCCTACGAGCTAGGTTTGGACTTTCCCATCTGTTGCCCATGACAACGGATGGGAAGTCACGATTAGCTGATTGTACATACCTGCTGTCAGAAAGTTAGCAAAAGTCAAACATATAACCTCAAATTGACAAAATAATTTTAAGTTAATTTTTGCGTTTTTGATGTTTATGTGTTAGGTCGTAGGAAAAATAGTATACGCAAACCATTTCATGTACAACTCGTAAAAAACGCACTCTAAAAACTAGGATCGCGTACTATTAAAAAAATAACCCTGTATAATATTGCAGAGTAAAACAATATTTATTGCTACCAAGTAAATGATAAGATTTATTTATTTGCTAAACACGTATAAAGCTTAATTCATTCGATCAATGGCATTTATTATAAAATAAACAAATTGATGAAATAATATAATATACATACAGGGTGATCCATAACTGGCATAACTTAAGAGGTGATTCTAGATCCAAAAATATAAAAAGAGTTCCTATAAAGGTTGGTCCGGAAATGAGCCCTAAGGGATCTAGGGCCCTTTAAAATTGTAATAAAAATAAGGTTTTTAATTAATAACTCGGGTACCGTTTAAGCTAGAGCGGCGAGCTTTTGCATGTATACTAGTATTAATAAGGGCAATAAGTTTATGTTAATTTATTTTTTTAATTTATCCACAGGCGTGCCCAGACGGACAAAATATATGAGGCTTAAAACATTTTTGCCCCAAACTTTTCTGTGTATGTTTTTTGGATTTGTTGTAAAAAATATAGATTTCTAGAGTAAAAATACATATAAAATATCATATAGTGTAACACTGTAGGAGCAACCGTTATCAAAAAAAAATGCAATTAAGAGGAAGTAACATTTTGTGCCACCAAAAACGTTACTTTTTAAAAGGCTATTACTCCTTTAATATTAAATTTAGGTGTTTTGGTGTATAATACTTTTTTGCTCAGTTTTAAATGAAGAATCACCCTGCAGCATTAAAATTTTATTGGTGCTTTTTTTTATTCCCCATTCAATACGTCATCTTCGAAGGGCCGTAGCTCCCTTAGGGCTCATTTCCGGACCAACCTTTATAGAAACTTTTTTTCATATTTTTGGATGTAGAATCACCTCTTAAATTTCGGTACGCGAGTTCTGGAACAGGCTGTATAATGCGTATTATTATATTATTCACAGCGCCTGCGCTAGAATAACATTATACGGTAGTTTCTAATTTCCCATAATCGCCAAAAAACGTTCTAGACAAAAAATTCTTGGATACAAACGTGTTTCATAAAAAAATAAGAAACGTTGAAAATGTCCGTCTGTCTGATGTCACGTTTTTTGTAGACACGATAACTAAAGAACGAGTAATCCGATCGACTCCAAATTTTCAGGAAAATTCAAGTTCTATGAGGGGAAGATCCCTATTGTTTTTCAAAGAAATCCCCTCAAAAAAAAGTTATGGGGGGTTACACTTTTTTAAAAAATGAAAACTCATTTTCAAAATATTTTCGTGAAAAGAAAATTAAAAAAATTGAAAAATTTGATTTTTTTTTCGTTTTTTTTTCGATAAAATTTTTTAAAAGAATTTTTTTATAAATTTTCGTTTATCAAAAAAAGATCTTTTGGAAAAAAAATGTATTTTTTCAATTTTTTTTTTTGAAAATATTTTTTATTAGTATTTGGGAAAATGCAATATACCATTTACTGTGAATAATATATAATGGAATGCGTAGCATTACATATCTTCACGGCTTGTTATACTATTCACGTGCGTAGCGCTAGAATATATATATATATATATATATATATATATATATATATATATATATATATATATATATATATATATATATTTTGGGTACATGGATTTAGTAACACAATATTTATTTAAGACTCTTTATTCTAAATAAATTATTCACACATAAAATATTTTGTATCACAGAATATAATACGATTTTAATAATACCCATAATTTATTAAAAAAAACGAATTTTTGAAAATTGTTGGTCCCTCCTAGGGGGCACGAGCTCATATCGTGAAAAATACAAAATTTAATTAATACCCTAGGTACGTTTGAAAATTGGAAAAAATAAATATTATTATTTTTTAAGGCATTTTTATTTAATCAAATGTCAATAGAATACCATTTTATATTATGCATAAATTTAAATCGGTGACAACCATAGAGATGGTCCTTGTCTATGGTGATAACTTTAAGCTTTGAAATTTGACATTACATATTTGAAAATTTAGACAGTAATCGTTTTCATTTTTGCTACATTTGATTAAAAACATCGTGCCTAAAAAAAATATAATTTTTATCGTTTTCCAATTTTTAAGTAAAGAGGGCGACATTTTTTTGAGCTGAAATTTGACACAATTTTTTTGTATTTTTCCCGTTCGGGGGGGTTCCTAAAATTTTATAAATATCGTGTTCTTCCTTACAATAAACTTTTAAAACTTAAGCAACTTATTATGGTGATACATTGTGAGTAGTTACGCGAAAAGATTCCTTACGCTTTTTTTTTGTTTTGTTTTTGGATGCATTCAAAAATTATTCAAATATAACATTTCTTTCCTTCGGGTCCCTTTTCGCCTGACCACTCACATTTATAGATATAATTTGTCATATTTTATATAGCTCCAGAGGTTGGTTATACGGGGCAAAATAAAAAACTTTCTCGGATTCATCTTAGTACACAGTACCCTCGAATTGAGTGCACCATACAAAAAATTTAATTGTTTTTATATATTTCGTATTTGTTCTTAACCCTAACCCTAACCCTATGTAGTGCCATCTCTTGTTTATAAAAGTAAAGAAAACTGTAACAAAATTAGCAAAAATATATATAATTTACCATGAAATATTGAATAATTTAATGCAATTTAAAGTTTTGCGTTAAAATTACATAAAGTTTATTAGTTTTTCTTAATATTTGACCAGTTTTTTATGAATTTAGTTCAAAAAATTAAAACTGCTCCATCTATTGTTAAATATTTAAACCTGATATCTGTCACAACAATCTAACATAACCTTCAATTTTTGCATTATAATTTGTAAATATGTGCTAAAATTAAATGAAAATATTTTTTAAGTACTGATTTGATAAAATTATTAAATAACATTAATTGCTTTATTTAAAAATATGTGTTTTGTCGCATTTGCAATGTCGAGTCACAGAAAACATTGTTTTTAACCTTGTCCGCAGTTTAAAGCCATACAGTGTTTAATATTTGCAGTCGAAGAAAAAGTAATTGTAATTGTAATTGTAATTCATTCCGCGCTCACGGGACCGTCATACTCGCCTGCCGGCTCGTATGACAAACTTTCCGCTCGCGCGGAATATGGTCTATTCCATACTAGTTCTAGAATATACTATTCTCACTCAAGATTTCTCAAAAAATAAACATTTCGTCCCTTTTTCTACTAGGTACTTTGATTGACGCTCCTTGAAATATTTTCTAAAAATTGACACGTGTTTTTGACTTCTTAGCGCACGAATTGAGGGTGTTATTCAGTTGAATAAAAGAAAGTTAAATTTTTCTGTACTCGTAAAACCAACCTCAAAACAAAAAATAGTTAATAATTTTTATATACATATTATATATACATATTATATATAGTATATATTATTATATTCTCCAATAGTACTAAATTAATTATAATTATTATACTTTTAAAGCGCCTGCGCTAGAATACGGCAGTGCCGAAATTTTCAAAATTTTCAAAATCGTCCTAGATATTAAGTTCTTGGATACAAATTAGTTTCATGAAAAAATAAGAAACTTTTTTTTTGTCCGTCAGTCCGTCTGTCTGTCTGTTCGATGTCACGAATTTTGTAGACACGATAACTCAAGAACAAATAATTCGATCTACTTGAAATTTTCAGGAAAAATCAGGTCCTATAAGAGAAAGATCCCTATTGTTTTTGAAAGTAATCCCCCCAAAAACAAAAAAAAGTTATGTGGGGTTAAAAAAATCAAAAAAAGAAAATTCTGATTAACGTAACTTTTTTAGAAAAAAATACTTGTTCTATAAGGATCAATTCTACCAATTTTGAAATTATTCTCCTCAAAAACAAAAAAGTTATGGGGGTTAAACTTTTTTTGAAAATGAAAAAACTATATTTTTTTTGAAAATTTTTGTTTTTGGTTGGTACTTAAGACTAACATTTTAGAAAGAGCGATTAGAGAACAGAGAATTTTTTATTTATTATTAATAATAATAATATATTACAAGATAAAATTTGAGAAATAATAAGTATATTAAATTTAAACAACTATGCACAGTTGAGGAGCATTGTTTCAAAAATTAACAAATCCAATATACGTGTTAAGGATTTTGAAATAATGCTCCTCAGTTGTATAAATTTAATATCCTCATGTAGTATTGGACCCATAGCTTGTTGCTTGCTAAGATATTTTAATTTTGGGATCCTACAGAAATCTTATAATTAAATTAGTATGGTTTTTTATTTTAATTTTTATTTTAATAATAAGTTCAGTTACTTAACATGTATATTTTAATATTATTATGTTATACAGAGCGGTCCAAAAGTCACCCCCACCCTCTTAACTTTTGAACCAGTTGAGATATCGACTTTAAATTTGGAACTTTTAAATGAGACAACTTAAGCTATCTTTTAGAATATATTTAATACTTTCAGCTCTTAAAATGTGGGCAGGGGGGCATTTGGGCACATTTTTTTAAATGGAAAGGGGGGTCGTGTAATACATGATTTTAAAGCTTATAAAATTCTCCATTTAACTCCATATTTTTAAATTTAAGAAAAAAATTTTTTGGGTTTAAAATGGGGTTGAAAATGGGTATTAATGTCAAAATTCATCTAAAAAAAAGCAAATAATTTTTTAAAAATGCTTAATTTCATCATAAAAAATGTTAATTATACTTTTAAACTAATTTTAGTTGACATAAATAAAAATTTATAAAAAAAAAACTTAAAAAATCGAATGTTTTAGTACAAAAAATTGAAAAATCAAAACCTTAAAAAGCATTTTTTAAAAATTTAAAAATGTTAGATTAAATAGATAATTTTATAAGCTTTAAAATGATGTATCACACGACCCCCCTTTCCATTTAAAAAAATGTCCCCCCATGCCCCCCTGCTCACATTTTAAGAGCTGAAAATATCAAATATATACTAAAAGATAGCTTAAGTTGTCTTATTTAAGAGTTCTAAATTTGAAGTCGATATCTCAACTCGTTCAAAAGTTAAAGGCGGGGGGGGGGGGGGGGTGACTTTTGGACCGCACTGTATAAGGTAAACTGTAATTAATATTACATGCGTTGATGTATAATGATATGGTATAGATTTATATGTACCTAACTAATACCGGGAAAACCCTTGGCATTAAGAGGTTTACGATATAATAATATTATGTCATATTAAGTACAGGGTGATCCAACTTTCAGTACACAAGCCAATAACTCAGTAACGGCTAAATTTCACAATTTTTAATAAATCTTTTTCTAAAAAATAAACTAATAAAAATTGGGTTAATCTCGGAAAAATAAATAATAATAATAATAATATAATAAGTCGTCTTTATTTATCCATTAAAAACAAAGACATAATTAAAATTATAATAATTTTGTAAAATATAAAGTTTATGTATAATAGGTAAACCTAAAATAGACAAAGTTAAGCCCGAGACTATTCTTACACGTAACCTATTTAAGCTACAACCTTAAAATTAAGAGAAGAAACAATAACAAATGATAAAGAAAACAAATAAATTTAACAAAAACTAGCCAATAGTTATTATAGATTAAATATTCTTATTATAAATAAAAAATAAATCGGTCTCACTACGCCTTTCTCGTAAATAAGATGGAGCATATTATGAAAACTATTTCAAGAATAGACAAGAAGATAGATATAAAAAAAGAATTATTGTAATTGTTTCAACCGTTACTGAGATATTGGCTTGTGTACTGAAAATTGGATCACCCTGTTTATATGATTAAATTTTTATCTGAAAAATATGAAACGTCAACATTTAAAATATTTGTTTTCAAAATTAATGGAGAGCCCCTAGCACAGCCAAAAGCTTATTAGGGGTTCTCCATGCTTATGTACAATTTTTCGAGAAATAAACTATAAACTATAACCAACATTTTAAAATTATATATTTTTTTAATATCTACCTCATTTATTTTGATTTAGTAATATAAATATTACAGGCATACAAATACAGAGGGTTCATAATAAATTTAAAATATAGAATATAACCAATTAGACTAAGTCTAATGATAAATTGTATTTTCACTCACCCGTTTATCCGAACAATTTCAAACGGATAAAGAAAATGTTTATACACTTATAGTTAACAATAAATATGGCTATTTTACATAACTGAACCTGAAAAATAATAATGTGATAAATTATAAAACTGATAATACATATCTACTAATGTAAATTTAGGGGCCCATAAAAAAAACATTACTCTTACGTATTTTTGTGCGCTGAAAACGAATTTAATTGTCATGATGTCCCGCATTTTTATTTTTAGTTTTTAAGTTTTAAAGTGTTTGTAATTGTCCTTATTGCTCTCAATGTATATTAAAATCATCTATATTTCCCTTGCTGCATCCTGTAAGGCATTGATAATACCAGCCCTGATGATGGAATAAAATTCAGAAAGCGCTCGGCAGATACTAATTCGTTTTTAGAAAACTATACCTAAATACAAGAAAAATATTGTTTATTTTATATATAAATTTGTATGCTATTTTGTGTTTTGCTTTTCTCAAAAATTCTCGGAATAAGTAATAAAAATTAGAAAATATTAAATTAAGAATTCTTAAAGTTTGGACTTTATATTTTTTCGGGATCGTAGGAAAAATAGTGTACATAACTCGTTGGAAATATGTCACTTTCCACACTATGTAATATACTATTCTATACTATTGCGGTGCCCGAGATTTTCGATGTGCTCAGCACCTAGACTATTATTCTTTGAGAGTTGTGCGATTGGACACTTTTGATCAGGAACTATAACCACATAGGTAGAGAATATATAGAGGAAATAAAAGTTTGCGCCGGATTCTGCGCTGCGTAATAACAAGAGATAGAAAATTGACATCTAAACGGTAAAAATGGCGGTTCTACGTTGCCAACAATATTTCAAGTGTATAATTTTTAATTATAAAAACCAATAAATCTCCAATATTTTGCTACAAATTTTAATAAGAACACTCAAAGAGAGCATAAATTTACAGTCAAACCGTTTAAATGCAAGCAAACGTAAATTTACATGGACACTGTGTCATTTTGTTATGAAACCGAATAATTGGTGATATTTTGTTTGTGGTATCTGCGTGTCTTTATAGTTTTATTTTGTTTATAGTGTTAAATTTTTTTAAAAATGATTTGTTTTGTAAAGACTTGTAAAAATTTGAAAAACCTTTTTGAGGTTTTGTTTTTGTTTACAAATTTTGGCGTTTAAAAGGTAAAAATGGCGGACCAAATTTTACACACCTAATGTATTTTTGTCTTTATCTAATACCCACTATAGCTTCTCTACCTATAACATACCCAATTCAGCCAAATCTGATTAAAACAACTTTTTTATAATAAGAGAGCGAGAGGTCCTTTGGAAGCCAGAGAGCCTTTTTATTATCAAATTCTTTTTCAGCGCTTAAAATATAACAGTAATTAACTTTTTTTTTGTAGACCGGTGTAATAGTTATCATATGATAGAAATCATGTAATAAAAAACATTTATCATTTAAGTAATTTTACACCATTTTTACAGAGCATAAGTACCAACATTTATTATTCGACATCAGACTGAAGTTTTCCTTTAGCTGGAATCGGAGAGCTCGTCGCACTTCTGGTAACTCTCGTTTTGTCCAGAGTGGGCACCACCAATTTAGTTTCCGTGGATTTCCAGGATGGTTTTGCTTGCTGGGTCCCACAATGGTCGTTGTTTATGGTCCTGTTCAATGCGTGAATTGGTATTCTGTATATTCTTAACGGTCTTATAACCGGCGAGGCTGGAAAACAAAAACGTGTGAATTCAACTCAAAAAAAAGTTTTAATAATAATTTTCTAGAAATCGGTAATAGATATAACCATTCTCGAAACGAAATCTAATATATCTAGGTAAATGTTACGTAACGGAATTTAATAAATTTAATGTTTATTTTCTAAGCCTGGTAGATGATTTTTATTTCAACATAAATTACTATTTAGTGGCCCATAATTCCCTTTTTCACACAAAAATTGAGGAAACTATGCATATTTAAATAACATTGATATTATAAAAAAATCTTACGGCCCTGTTCTTGCGTGATCTTGCCGATGAATCATCGGCGATAATACATTTTCGCGCGGAATGTGTACTCGCAGAACACCAATGTGTGTACTATTTTGTGTACCTGTGCATAAACAATATACGTGTTATATGTGACACTCAGTGTAAAAAGAGGTACCTAGTATTTTTTCCCTGTGTGATATTGATTAGGAATATTTTTTTAAAGTTTGAGTGATTTTTACATGTAATTTTTTTTTAAGGTTTTATTATACTATATTTTAGGTTCATGTTTGTTTTGTCGAGAAAAAATAATCAATACAATTTTTATATTGTTACGCGTTACACAGGGGTGTGGTAATTTTTCTTGAAAAATTGCGTTACGTAATATATGGACAGCCCCTAATATACTATTATTATGCTGCCAAAACATACCACTGGGACTTGGTGGTGGCGAAACCTTACGCGTCTCTTGTTGTTTGTTGTCATTGTTGATCTTGTCGCTTGTGTCGGAGAAAAATTCTGGCGCAGTCGTTGCGAAGAAAATGTCGTCTTTTGATGAGATTAGCTGCAGGTTCGGTATCGTCATCGTATGGATTAAGTTACCGTTCACGATGAGCCGTATCTCCATGGAGTTTTGCGTGAAGGCAATTACGTATGGAAAAGCACATACTGGAAAGTAAACAAAAAGAGTTTTTTTTTTGGAAAATGTCAAAATTTTATTTAGGACTGGTTTATTGGGTTCTTATATTGGTAAAATTGGATAAAATAAATCGTGGGCTTACAAGCAAAAGGCACTAAAAAATTAAATTGAATTGGTTGAATCCAACTACTTATTTTTTTTATCAACAAATGGGATATTATTATATCAAAACATGTAATTGCGATTTGCGTAGTTCATTTTTCAAAAATAATTATTATGAAAATTAAAAAATTCAAATTTAAGTTAAATTTGTCAATATCTCATGTCCATGTTTTATGACTTAGTGCTTTTTGCTTGTAAGCCCACGATATATTATTTTTGAAACTATAAAATGTATACCGGGTGTACCAATTAACACAGATCAATCGTATTTTGGATTTATTTCGACCTACATGTGTAGAAACTCAACATAATAACCCTGCATCATTGAAATTTTGGTTTTTAACATTTTAGTATTTAATTTTTCGTCCTCGAACCGTGAAATTTCACCTTCAAATTAATTTTTCTCGTAAATGCAGTATTGCAACAAGAGTACGTTTTTTATGTATTTTGACCTGGGGAGTCATATTCCAAAAATAAAATTACAAAAAAGTTATACAGAAAAAAGTTTGGGACAAAAAACTGATAAGCCCCCCTCCATTTCGCATACTCCTGCTTAAAATAAGTACATGAAAATAACATACTAAGATTAGTTCACGTGCAAAACCTCGTTGCTATATCTCAAAGGGTTCCTGAGTTAGTAAATAAGAACCGATTTTTTTTAGGCACTTTCAAAGGGCTTAGCTTCCTTACAACGCATTTTTAGACATATGTTTATAGGAACTTTTTGTCATATATTATGAAGTAGAATTATTCCTTAAAACTTCGGACCCTATTTAAAATACACCCTGTATAGGTAAAGTAGTTTATTATAATCCTACTCATAGAATAGTATTAAAAGCAACATTTAAAAAAAGTTATATCTCAGAAATAAAAGCTAATTGTTAAAAAATAATTTAAAACGCTAAAAACCTAGGTATACTAGTGGGTTTAGATAGTCTTTATCGAGGTCTTTGTTTGCTTTGATCATTCTTGAAAAGTAAACGGGCTTCAAGACTAGCGTAACACTCCAAACAATTGGTTTTATAAAAAAAAATGATTATAGTATTTTTTAGGTAACTAGAATTCCCTTACCTATGTCTGTTGGAACAGAATTCCAATGAAAATCGTAATTTGATGTAGGTGAATTGTCCTCATAGGTCTTTTGAAAGTGACATGTGTCTGAAAACAGATTATAAAACATATCGCCTTGTAAATTCGGAAACATCGTATCTGAAAAATGATCACTTGACAGGTATAACAAATTATCCTTTCTTAAACAATTAATAAGGTATTTATTTAGAACTTTATTAATTACATATAAACAAGAATAATTTCTTATTCATATAAATTATACTGGAAATTCAATAAAACCTGCAGTGATTCAGTTGCGAATGTGTGGTAAAAGACGAAGATCATACCAAATCGGGTGCGACTCGCGTAATTTTGTCGAAGCTTCGAAAAGTCGGACCCCTTATACGAAAGCAGCGGAGGTATGAGTCACTGCAGGTTTTATTGAATTTCCAGTATAGTCAATTATTACAATACAATACAATATAAGTGGGGTTGTGAGGCATGGTACTGCCTTTCAAATCACTGCGACCAATGAGATCTATTGTGAATCCCCTTTGGAATTTAGTCCACATCAAACTTTAGGCTTTCAAAGAAGCCTAAGAGTTTTTTGGGGGCTATATCTGCAGGTCTTGGGTATACCTGTTCTAGATATTGTAGCCTTTTGCGAGCAATGGCTTCGCAGAAGCACATAATGTGTTCGGCCGTTTCTGGTGCTTCTGAGCATAGACGGCAAATGTCGATTTCAGACTTTCCCAATTATGTCAATTATTAAATTACTACCCTAATAATTTCATAAAAAAGAATAATTTCTAGTCTCTGGCAAGTTTCCATTTTTCAGATACGATGTAAAAAAAGAGCATAATAGTTATTTATGGTACGAGAGAGGAAACTAGGATTTTTTCCATGGGAAAATTAACCCACGAAGCTGGAGGCAGAGTGGGTTAATTTTAGAGATGGCAGTATTAGTTTACGCACGAGTGACATACAAAGTTTTATCCAATAAATAGCTTGGAAATAAATAAATAAATAAATAATAAATAAATAAATAATTCTCTACAAAAAAATGTTATATGGATTTTTAATTTTAATAAGATTTATTCGTCCACAAGAAACTGACATAATATAAAGTTTATGGAGGGACATCTCTAATTAATAGCCTAAATATTTCAAATTAAATTTGATTTCCTTAGATATATTAACTTAGATAAATCACAGATAAAGTTGTTTTATTACGTTAATTGAAATTTTCTTTCAGCTTTTTCGATTTTTTAAAAAGTTTAACCGACCATAAATTTTTTGTGTTTGGGGTTTACTTTCAAAAATAATAAGGATCTTCCCCTCGTAGAACTTGATTTTTCCTGAAAATTTCAAGTCGATCGGATTATTCGTTCTTGAGTTACCGTGTACACAAAAATATTGACATTAGGCGGACGGACGGACAGACAGACGGACATTTATTTTTTCATGAAAAAAATTTATATCAAAGGATTTTTTTTCTAGGACGATTTTTAAAATTTTTTCGAAACTACCGTATTATTTTATTCTAGAGCAGGCGCTGTGAATAATACAGTGTGGTCCAAAACTCACCCCCCCCCCTTTTAACTTTTGAACGAGTTGAGATATCGACTTCAAATTTAGAACTCTTAAATAAGACAACTTTATGTCAACTAAAATTAGTTTAAAAGTATAATTAACATTTTTTTATGATGAAATTAGGCTTTTTTTAAAATGATTTGTTTTTTTTAGAGGAATTTTGACATTAATACCCATTTTCAACCTCATTTTAAACCCATTTTTTTTAATTTAAAAATATGGAGTTAAATGAAGAATTTTATAAGCTTTAAAATGATGTATTACACGAACCCCCTTTCCATTTAAAAAAATGTTCCCCCATGCCCCCTGCCCACATTTTAAGAGCTGAAAGTATTAAATATATGCTAAAAGATAGTTTAAGTTGTCTTATTTAAAAGTTCCAAATTTGAAGTCGATATCTCAAGTGGTTTAAAAGTTAAGAGGGGGGGGGGGGTGAGTTTTGGACTGCTCTGTATAATAAGCTAAGTACCTAGGTATGGATAAGTAATAAAAAATCACTTACTATTGTAGCAAAGTAAAAGCCGTATCTCCTGATCTTCATATAAATCCAGAGCTGTCACCAAATGAGCCTTTGTGTTCAAAATTGTGTGGAGGTGTTGGGAGTTTCCAGTCTGACCGTTTACGATATCCCAGTGGTTTTTATAGCCCACACAGACCATCATATCTCCATGAGAAGGCGAATTTGGGCCACTGTCCAGAATAGTGATCATTGTAGGGGATTCATTTAAATTAATTTCCTGTACAAACAAAAAAAAACAATCAAATAATTTATTTGTTTAATATATCTTAACCAACCAACAAAATAAATAAGTAAAAAAAAATAAAAAATATTTAAGATATTTTTTTTCCGATTTAAGTTATGAACACGCAGGCTTTTTTTAAGGGTCGAAGTACTGTAACTAACATGTCACTTGTCACGTTTCTTGTAAAATGGATAAAAGTAACCAAAATAATGCAATACATACTGATTTTAGCAAACCCTTTATTCTGTATTCCTAATGTATAGATGATTTCTGGGCCGGACATAAGGGGGTGTGACCCCCCCCCCCAAAGTTCTTCAAGTCGGAAAATATTTGCATTAAATCGACAAATGTTTATACGTCCTTATATATTTTTTAACGTTTTTGTCAAACGTTAGTTTTTAAGGTTAGATTTATATATTTTATAACGTTTTTGTATAACGTTTGAGACTAAACATAAAAATGTCACTAATCTAAGGTTATGTTAAGTTAGATTTATGTACTTTTCTACCAGGGATTGCTTAACTTTTGTCCACTATACCATATAAACTTAACAATTACCATATGAACGTAACAATTCCTCTACCTTCTCCTCTTTGTGTTAAAATATAAGACACCAATTTACACTTTCAATTTATTTATTTATTTATTGATTGATTGAAATTCACATATAGTCATTGAGAACCTCAAATTAAAACACTACAAAAACAAAATTTAAAAAGGCTATGTGGGTATTTTTCGACTATTTTGAAGCAAGACAAATAAAAGAATCATAAAATAAACCCAGGCATAGAACTTTTTTTTTTGTTGACTTGTGTAATATTTAATTGAAATGAAGTTTTTTTTTCTGTGTGTACACGGAAAGAAATTAGTGGACTCTGCGCTATACATTATAAGATATTTGGTAACAGTGGCAAATTATAGTGATTTAAGCTATAGATTATAAGGGACACAATAACTAATAATGTTAAAAATAAATTGGAAACGATTATATATATATTACAGACACGATTATATTTATTACAGGCACTATTATAAATTTACAGAAATTTTATTATATTATAAAAATTATTAGCACGGACAATAGTTAAATCTATTTAAGCTATAAATGCCATACTATTTGTTATATTTTATTATTCACTAAACAATTAAAGTATTTCATATAAATTTTTACACTGACTGCCATAATTGTAAGAGAAAGCCTTGTATTTATATAATAAGCGATTATAATTTGCTTGGTATGTGTGTTATAGCGTTCCTAGCTATAATTTTTTTTTCCGTGTAGATAATATTAGCCTATTCCTATTAAGTTTGTGGTAGATTTCAGTTTGTCCTGATACGTTCGAGGTTAATTTATAGGGTTGCAAATTAATTAATATCTCGGTGATGCATCATGATGGTATAAAATTATTTAGCAGGATGAACAAATTAATTAAAAATTAGCTATACGTTATTGCGTTCTAGTAAATCTTTAATTATAGCTTTAGGCATGCGAAGTCATGACTGAAAAAAAGTTTTTATACATGTGTGTCGAAAAATCACTTTATGCCCCTTTAAAAATGGTGCATTTGTAGGAGACCATATATGGTCTCCTACAAATGCATATGATTTTTGGAATTATCATGATTTTTTTTCTTAGTTTTTGATATAAATTCACTCTGCATCATTAAAATTTTGGTATTTAACATTTTAGTCTTAAATTTTTCGTCCTCGAAACGTGAAATTTTACCTTAAAATGAATTTTGTTTGAAAACGGTTAATCCTACGGTATTACAAAAAGAGTACCTTTTTATGTATTTTTACCTGACGAATACTATTATTATAATAAATCTACAAAAAAGTTACACAGAAAAAAGTTTTGGAAAAAAAATTGATCACGCCTTTAGTTAATATAACGTCATGAAATTAATATATTAAGATAAGACTTATCAGAATAAGATCACGTGCAAAATCTCGTTGCTTTATCTCAAAGGGTTCCTTAGTATATAATAACCCATTTTTACACATATCGATACCCCCAAGCAACAAAGCCGTAAGTCATATATTGTCATTTTTCACGACAGCTAAATTTCTAAAATATTTTTTTTTGTTATTTAAGGGTGGGTAAATGATTGAAGTGGAAAAGGAAGTCATGTGATACATCATTTGAAAGCTTATAAAATTCTCTATTTAACTGTTTAAGTATTTATTGTTTATTTACTGTTTGTTTCTGATAATATTCAAGTTTAGAATTTCTTACTTTAGTGATTTTAAGTAAACTTTTGCTTAAAGTGGACTGTGGAGAAACCTGAGTAGTACCACCATGTGTGTCTTTTTTCAAGGCGTTTACATATCAGTATAACTCAAAATGGGTCTAACTTGAGTTACAACCTTGTTGCTTGGGAGTGTCGATATGTTTATAGGAACTTTTTGTCATATTTTCTAATATAGAAACACCGTTTAAAATTTCTGACCCTATTTCAAATACACCGTGTATATACCACCAAACTTTTGAAAAAAAAAAAGAGTTTTCTAAGGACGTATAATAAAAATTACATTTTGTATTTAAAATATGGTGCTCCTGCCCTGGGGGGCAAAGAGGTGTAACTCCAATATTTTTCCTCCTCGTTAAATCAAATTGATACATATATTTTTGGCGTGGGGTGGGGTGGAGTCTTTTATAGTATATTACATAACTAGTCTGGAAAGTGATAAGAATTCTTAATTTAATATTTTCTAATTTTTATTACTTATTCCGAGAATTTTTGAGAAAAGCAAAACACAAAATACCATACAAATTTATATGTATGTCAACAGGAAATATGTTTTTTTATTTACCTTTAGTTTTCTTGGTTTTATATTTAATAATATTTATTGAATTTTAATGTTATGTAGATAATAATTATTTTAATTGGTTTTCTTTTAAGAATTTTGTTCAAATATTTTTTTATATGTACTTTTTGACTTGTTTTAACCCATTTACCTTGTATTACGGCAGTTTAAAATAAATTTTATTATTATTATTATTATTATTACAACATATTATTATGGAACACTGTTTAATGCGTTGCCTAACAGCAAGCATCTTTTAAATCAAGGAAAATTAGACAGTTTACTAAATAAATTTGATTTCTGTGGATATGCTACCATATAAGACTGTAAAATTCTACAATGTTTTACATTTCATGAGGAAATATTGATGTGTTTTATAAAATGTAAGGTAACTAAATCACAAATTAAGTAATTTTTATAAAATCTAGAAATTAATAAAACATATTAAGTTATATTGACCTGGGCCAAAATAGTAAGGTTATAACTATAGTTTTTATTTTTGACATGAAAAACAGAAATATTTGGATTGAAAAAAATAAAAGATATCAAAAAAGTCTGTGATGAAATGTGGAAAATGGCATATAAACGAGGTGAGTAAAATTTGTAGAATTTACAACGTAAATATCTAAACAAAATTAGGCAAACCTACATACATAAATATCAAACTAGGGTGATATGAAAATATCAAACAAGTGCGTTTTCTAAAGAACAAAAGAGTGTGCTAAATGTCATTTTCATAGGGGATCGTAGGAAAAAGCGTTATTCTTACCCATAGTAATTTAAATCCTTCAACTGTGTCAGTGTCGCTTAAGGGACACCAAGCTGTCCACGCGGCCGAATGTTTCCATTGGAACATTAACATTTTCTTCCCAATTGCTACACACATCCGTAGACGAGCACCATCTATAATAATACATATTTGAATAGGTAATTTCAAAGTTTTTTTTAGGATCAAGTCTTTAAATATTTTAGTCCAATCAAATAATAAATGTAAATTGTAATAAATGTACACGGGCTGATATTTTAAAGGGTAGTAGTGGATGGTAGTAGAACACTCCTGTTAGTTTTTCACCGGGTGAATTTTAGGGGTGAATTGCTTAATTTGCATCTTACGATAAAAATGTATATGACCAATTTTGTAAGGAGGTAATTTCCAACAATTTTTGTTGCGATCATTTTTTTAATATAATAATAACAATCGAGTTAATTCAAAAACAGTCATGTTGGAGGTGAAATTCGGTTTTTCCATTTATCAGCCAAATTATTTATCAGACGATAAAAGTGGTTATAAGCAAAATTGTAGCTCTTGAAATGTAGTTTCATATTGTTGTAAATTTTCTCCTTAACAAAATTGGTTATATGCATTTTTATCGAGATAACCGCAAAGACCCCTAAAATTCAAGATAGCGGACACCCCTTACGCAAATCATACGGTGAAAAACTACCAGGAGTATTCTGTTACCATCCACTACTACCCTTTAAAATATCAGCCCGTGTACATTTATTGCAATTTAACATAGGATTTTCTCGTTATTTGACTGGACTAATTCTTGTTCTTTATTAAATATTTAATATTTTTCTCGCTTTTAAAAAATAATTCTTATAATTCAAATACACCAACGTTTCGCCCATTTTTGTTGGGGCTTCTTCAGGGCTTTATTGATTTAAATATAAAATACAAATATGATGAATATTGAATAAAAAATATTTTAATTTTTATTTTTATTCAAGATGAAATAACAAGAAAAGTCTTTAGAAATTAATAGTAAAAAAGATTTTTAAGTTCACTAAAATAAAATAAACTTTCAAGTATATCAGCCATCATTTTGTTACATTATACAATTTTATATGATATAATGAAAAAAAATGATGGGTTTGATTTACTTGAAAGTTTATTTTCTTCTTTTTAGTGAACTTAAATTAAAGCTTATTATTAAAAATGTTTTTTTACTATTTTTATTTTTCTTTTTTTAGTCGTCAAAATTTTGTAGCATACAATTTTTTTTCAAATAGGGGCCCGAACCAGAAGCTTGCCTCAGCAAAGGCCGGCCCTGTGTGTTATTCAATGCATGGTAATCCTTACATGTATATTTGTTTATGATTGACTGACAGAAATTTTGATGACTAAAAAAAAGGTCTCACATCTAAAAAGATGTGGGTAAAAAACGGGATATTTTTAATTTTAGGGGTGGGGGTGGAATTCAAATATGCATTAATATGTTATATTATGCAAACTAAACAATTTTAAGCTTAACCCTTCAAGACATGCACGTTTGAATAGACCTTAGTACCCGTAAGCACTGAACCTCTCAGATTCATTAATCAAATATATATACAGTGCGGTCCAAAAGTCACCCCCCCTTTTAACTTTTGAAGGAGTTGAGATATCGACTTCAAATTTAGAACTCTTAAATAAGACAACTTAAACTATCTTTTAGCATATATTTGATACTATCAGCTCTTAAAATGTGGGCAGGGGACATGGGGGGACATTTTTTTAAATGGAAAGGGGGGTCGTGTGATACATCATTTTAAAGCTTATAAAATTCTCTATTTAAACTAACATTTTTAAATTTTTAAAAAATGTTTTTTAAGGTTTTGATTTTTCAATTTTTTGGGCTAAAACATTCGATTTTTTAAGTTTTTTTTTATAAATTTTTATTTATGTCAACTAAAATTAGTTTAAAAGTATAATTAACATTTTTTTATGATGAAATTAGGCATTTTAAAAAAAATATTTGTTTTTTTTAGAGGAATTTTGACATTAATATCCATTTTCAACCCCATTTTAAACCCAACTTTTTTTTTTTAATTTAAAAATATGGAGTTAAATGAAGAATTGTATAAGCTTTAAAATGATGTATTACACGACCCCCCGTTCTATTTAAAAAAATGTGCCCCCATGCCCCCCTACCCACATTTTAAGAGCTGAAAGTATTAAATATATGCTAAAAGATAGTTTAAGTTGTCTTATTTAAAAGTTCCAAATTTGTCGATATCTCAACTGGTTCAAAAGTTAAGAGGGGGGGGGGGTGACTTTTGGACCGCTCTGTATATACATATTTATATATACAGTGCCTGTCTAAAGTCAGCCCCCCCACTTTAACTTTGCTTTGTAGCATCTACAACTGATTTTGGTACCTATATAAAACTGATTGTGAGGGAGAAAAATCAAGTTTGGTAGAAATCGTCAGGGACAAAGCTTTTTTTCTTGAAGGTAATTTTTGGGAGCCAATTTCAGGGACAAAGCTTTTTTTCTTAAAGGTAATTTGTAGGGCCCCAATTTTGTTTTGTTTTTGCAGGGTCGCCGAGTTTGGCAGAAACCGTCAGGGACAAAGCTTTTTCTCTTGTTTTCTTGAAGGATAAAATTTGGGGCGCCAATTTTTTCTGTAAGGGCCCCAAGTTTTTTAGTAACCGTCAGGGACAATGCTTTTTTATGAGGGTCAAAGCTTTTTTGGGTGACACCTTGGGGGCTGAGCCCCCAATTTTTTTTTGGTTACGGCCCTGCTCCTAAGCATTTTACTTACATGTTCTAGAGATGGAATACAAGTGTGTTCCTTTTGTACGGTCCATTCTGTGAGCTTTTATGTCATACCGGCTTAGGCAATTTGTGAGAGATTCGATATGGGTCAGTCTGAAAACGTATATTTTCGCCTCTTTGTTAGAATGTCCTCCCCGTAACAGTAATATTCCATGAGGTTCGACGACGCTAAGTTGACGCACTTGAAGAGTTTTATCGAAAATGAGTCGATGTGAATTTCTCTCTGAAATATGAATTATTTGTGAGTGGTAGAGCGAAAAGGTATATTGGCGCAAAAAAAATGTTTTTTTTTTTTTAATTTTTGGGGTTTTGAACGCATTGTACATTTATGCGTTAATTAATGAAAAAAAAACTATATCGTCCACTAAAGGCTCTAATTGTCTAACTCCAAATTTTTCAAAAATTAGATTTTTATCAAATTTGCTTCATTATCTGATTACCAACATACTTCAAAAAAAAAAAAGTTGCAATAAACCAATATCAGCCTCAAAAAATGCAAAAATGTAAATATTTTAAGTCGCTAAGTGTCTAACTCCATCATATGATTGTGAGAAAACAATTAAATGAGAACTGTCACTAATGTCAAACTATTTCTCGACAACAGGGGATCCCGTTTCAAATATTTGTTAATTTACTGTTTGATGATAATTATAATTATTGCCATTAATAATGTTGGTCCCATATTCCGATACAGAAAAATTATAAATTATCTAGGTATATATATTATGCCTACCTAGTAGTAATATTATATATTAAATATAAAAATATAAATTTTTTGTAATAATATTACGCGATATAATACGATAGGTATCCTCTTTTATCTTACCTTGGAGTTAGACCATTAGTGAATTTAGATTCTGTGGTTAAAATTTAATTTTCAAATAATTTATATAAAATAGATAACAATGAAAAGTTTTAAATACATTAACACATTTCAAACATTTTTACCTGTGAACAAGCTAGTTTTAAAGTTCTAAATTGCTATAATTAAGTTTTAAATCGATTTTTACGTCTCCTGAAAAATATGACGTTTTGGAGTTAGACCGTTAGAGCCTTTAGATGACGATATCTCCAATAGTTTATTTGGGTGGTGTTATGCAATAACCGCCTAAGTCACATTGTGAAATGACAGCAGATTACAGAAAATTTTACCCATTATCTTTTTTCAAAAGGAATTAAATTAAATTAAATTACATTTTTGATACATGAACAAGTAAAACATGCTTAATTGTAAGTATTTTAGTCAAAACGTTTAAAAGTTATTAGGGAAAAACTTCAACAATTTACTGTCATCACACAATGTGGGTTAGACGGTTATTGCACAACACCGCCCATTTATTGTATATTTTTTTCCAAAGGCTAACAAAAATTAGATATAAAAAAGTCACCTGTAACAAAAAGTTATTAGTTGGGCATAATAACATCTTTATTTAATATATCTTAACTTAAGAACATCTTTACTCAAAAAATATCTACACCGTAACATCTCTACTCGAGAATATATTCACTTGAATATATCAAATTGGAGTTTATACACGTCAAATTGACTTGTAAACACTTAATTTTGATGTGACATGTCAAGTTGCACTTTAAGATAATATGACACGTCATATTAACGTGAACACGTAATTTTCCGTGTCATATTTTTTTTTTTGACGTGAACACGTCTATCTGATGTAATGTAGTACCTAGATATATTCTTTAGTGATTTATAAATTCCAAAATTCTTCATATTGGCGCCGCCATTTTGAGTTTTTATATTTTAACCAAAAAAAACCCTATACCGATTTTGAGTCGGCATGGTTCATAAATGCCAAAATTCGCCATATTGGAGCCGCCATTTTGAATTTTTAAAATTTAGTAAAAAATTCTTAATCTACGACCCAGATAATGTCACGAGTCCTGCCGACCTGGCCAGTCCGCTACTGTAACATAAGGTCAAAGTTTATCAAAAGTAAATAGCGTTTTTATGTATTTTTGATGACCAAATATCACATTCTATAAAGCTTCTATTGACCAATGTGAATTAACTTTTTAAATAAGTTTTGATTTCTTTCTTCCTACTAGGAAGTTCCTAGAATTGAAGGATTAAAAGTTACAAATGTTAAGCTTATAACAGGCATGGATATTTAAAAGTGATATTAAGTTTTATGTTCTGTACATTACACAGCCCTGCAAATTTAACTTTTTTTCTGCTTCATGGATGAGAATATAGTAAAACAAAAATACTTATATAAATATTTTTGATTACATGGTAGGAAAAATAAGTTTAAGCCCTTTACAATGGTTTATTACGTAAGCTTTATTATAATTTATCAAAAGGTATATTTTTTTTCACATCGCGCTATCTATTTTTTCTAACTTACGAAAAAAATCATCCTATTTAAAAAGTTATAGGCATACATTATATATTGGATACTAAATTATACATTAAATAAGAATTTGTTTTTTGTTTGTTAAAAAATGCATATTTATAGATGGCGCTGTGACAAAAAGGGATATTTATGTATATAACTAATTAATTACAATGCGTTATGTAATAAATCGTTATAGAGGGATAAATACTCTTTTCAACCTTGCAAAAATAGTTATTTATATACCAAGGGACTAAACTGGCTGTTTTAGTCCCGCTGCATTAGTGTTTCCTGAGCGAGCGTAGCGAGCGAGGGAAACAGAAATGCACGGGACTAAAACAGCCAAGTTTAGTCCTGAGGTATATACACTATTTTTTGCAGGACCAAACATAATTTAGGTAGGTAGATAAAATTAAAATTAAAAACCACGCGTCTAAAATCGGTTGTTTTATTTTCGTAATTTAATCAAGATGCCTGTAAATTGCGAAAAGTCAGTTTCATGGCTATCGCGATTTCAATTGTTTTTTAATATGGTTGACACAAACGTCAAAAAAGTGGACGAAGATGATAAATTTTAAGTTATGTATAAATTGTTATAAGAATGTTATTTTTAAAGGTTTTCTTTGTTAAAATCAAATAAATTGGTTTGAATCGCTAATTTATTACAAAACACCACCAAACCTAATTTTTGAACCAGCAAAGCACATAGTAAGTATAATATTTTAATATTATCAAGGTTGCCGTGATTTTTATTCCCTAGGGAGAATTGAATGCGCAAAATCCTGACGTGATGGAAAAAAACTAAGTACAGCATCGAAATCAGCATAGTCGAATTATCCAAAATCATATATTCGCATGGATGAAGCAGGACCTTGCAGGACTGTGTTATTAATAATAATATATTAAGATGTACCTTAAATCGCTGGCTTTATTTTTTTATGAAACTATTTTAACTTTAATATTAACACCTATAGGGGAAACTATTATTTAATTAGCAGCAGTATTTTTTATTGCGATGGTACCATCCAAAAGCTTATAAAATAACCCTTACCTTCAACTACATGGACTCCTTCTTCAGTACTGATCAGCAGTCTATTGTCGGTCCAGGAGTCAGCACAAATTACTAACGCCGCAGGGAATGCGGGATAGAAACAATTAGCCTCCCATGGGGATCTTTTAAAGACGGTACCTGTACCTGCTGATGCCAAACTGGTAGGAGCGTCACCTCTGACAATTGCTTCCAGTTTTAAGGCTTGACCTAAATAAATCAATAGAAAAAGAATATATTCTCATAAGAATAAAGAACACCGCACATTCTTCAGATATATTGGGCTTTTGGTGGATTTGGCTATTTTTTACATCGGCACTTTTGTCTGGGTGTAAACTCTAACTCCATTTCTACATGAGATATCGACTTTCGGTTTTTTGCATATTGTTTCTTATCGTATTCCCAAGAGCTGATTAGATTTTGGGGGTAAACGATTGGGGGTAAGGGGGTAAAAATAGGGTAAAACTACTATTTTTAGCGTTTTTTGATTATAATTAAGGCAATTATTATTGTATTTGGTTAATTTAGCACTTATATAAAGGTAATTTTAAATTGATCAAAAAATGTTATAAACAACGTTTTCCTAAAACGCATTGTTTTCGAGATATTGGCGTTTAAAGTAGTAAAAGTTTTTTTTTCAAAAAATTATATTTTAAAAAAAGCTCTTTTTAAGCCCTATAAAAAATGTTATATACAGTTTTTTGCTAGAATATAATGTTTTAAAGATACAGAATTTAAAATCAAACAAAACACCTAGTTGCAAATTTGAAAACTAGATGGCTCTAGTGTACAATAGTGCTGATGTTTTGACTGTGTGCTTGCAACGTTTCATCTAGTTTGATATATTTTGAATTCATCAAAATATTGTTATTTCTTGACCGTCTTCTGTGATGCCGCAAACATATAAACAACTAACAAAAAACGCCAATAAAATACCAAATCAAGGAGTTGAAATATTAACTATCACTCCGATCGGAGTAATCGGCAGTCAACCTGTTAATTAGACACCCTTAATATTAAGACACTAATTGTCTATAGTGAACATTTTTACTCAAGCAAGTCACGTGACCATATGTCCTTCTCACTTCGCCGTTCATAATTATGAACGGTTATTATTATTATGATTATTATTATGATTATAATCATAGAGTGGGAGAGAGCGCAATTTCTTCATAATAATAATAATAATAATAATAATAATAATAATAATAATAATAATAATACTAATAATAATAATATACCTACCCTTTCGCACGAACTCGATTTGTCTGGAGTCTTCTTTTAGTTTTGAATGTCTTGGTGTTTCTGCCAGTACATCGGACAAGGCTCGACGATTTAGCATTGCCTAGAATAAGCAAACACGTATAATTATATAAGTACGCGTACATTAGAAATACAACACTTATATTTTTTGCGACCCCATAAGTTCTTCTTAAGGGTTTTTTTTAAACGGTTTCTTAAAAAATTTATTTCGATCGGATATTTTGCTCTCGAGTTATCGTGTATACAGGGTGTCCCATGACATGACTGCCATAGTTAAAGGATATGTTGCCCAAGCAATTTCAAGTCAAAAACGTCTAATGCACATAATATGTCAAAAACTCATCAAAGTCAATATTATTTTTATTAAAAAATTTCTGTAAGATTTTTAATGGATAAAAAAGTTAATAAATAAAGAAAATGGTTATAATTACTTAAATAAAAAATAAGGAATATAAAAAGCATGAAGATCTAGCAAGAATTAAAGAAAAAACTTAACTGTCAGAAACACAATTATTTTCGATAATTTTGTATGCCTAAATTAACGGGGAGCCCTTAGCACAAACTTAAAGCTTATTTGGGACTCCCAGTGACTTAGTAATATATAGCTCAATCAATAAATAAAGAAATAAATAAATGAATAAATAAATAAATTGTGCTGCAAGCAGTTGAAGTTTTAGAAAACCATTGTAATAATAGCAATTTTGAATTCGATGTTATTAAAAAAGTTATGGTATTTGTGATTCATCAAGTGTTATTCATTTTTACAGGAAACGTTACTTTGTTTCAGTGTATTAAAGTTCTAGGCTGTGATTGATTTTGGTAAAAATCGAGTTTGGGTAAAATGGGGGCAAAAACAATTTTTTTATTTTTTTTTTCAATATATTATAATCCGTTTTACGAAAAAAAAAACGTCGGTTTACATTGGTTTTCTCGCAAGTTTGCGGTGCTAATGGGCGCGTTGTCCCCATTTAAATAGGGAGAGTACATTTCTGACGTAAAACATACCTTAAAAGCCTTTAAATGACACTGTATGAATAGCTTATTAAAATGATTTTATAATTTTAATTTTTACGTTTTTTTTTTATGTTAGTATTCCTTGTTTTTAAGCAGACCATAATAAGAAACAGGCCATGAAGATATGAGACAGTCAATATACAATATTATTGTTTCTTTTTTTTATTAAACACTTACCATTCTAGAATCGGTCACGTGTTCTGAATACAAATCTTTAATCAACATGTCCAGGGTCCGAATTCGCTTTTGAGAAAAAGTAGGAGTTTCGAATGTAGCTTTTTCGCCATTGATGAGCTTTACTAAAAGGAACTCTCTGAACAGCTGTGGATTCTGAAATTAGGTATGGATAGAATATACAGGGTTATTATAAAATATACCTAGTTCCTTCTAGGGGGTGATTCTACATAATATACTTTTCATTTTAGAATGTTGAGATATAAAAGTAAAAATATGAATAAATTTTCTATAAACATGTCCAAAAACGGGTTGTAAGGGAGCTACATCCCTTCGAAAAGGGCAGAAAAATTCGTTTTTTTGTTTAATGACTTTAATGACTTTTTTTTACGTTTTTTTTTTACTTTTTTTTTAATTTATAACAATCCAAAATATATTAAAGTTCAAGTATATAACATTTATTTAAAATAAATTAGACAAAAAAAATATATAAAAAAAACGATCAGCCCAAACGATTTTTTTTATATTTTCCTAAATTGCTTCTTATGAAAAATAAAATAGAGATTGGAATTTTCTGAACTCTGACTGATAATAATCAGTGATCATTGATCCCAAACCTTGATCACTGATCAAGGTTTGGGGTATATAGTCCAGTCAAATAATAAATGTAAATTGCAAAAAATGTACACGGGCTGATATTTTAAAGGGTAGTAGTGGATGGTAACAGAACACTCCTGTTAGTTTTTCAGCGTGTGATTTGCGTAAGGGGTGTCCGCTATCTTGAATGTTAGGGGTGAGTTGTTTAATATGCATTTTACGATAAAAATGCATATAACCAATTTTGTTAAGGAGGAAATATTCTACAATTTTTGTTTGAATCATTTTTTTAATATATATTAACAATCGAGTTAATTCAAAAATAGCCATTTTGGAGTTGAAATTGGGTTTTTCCAATTTTTTAGCCAAATTATTTATCGGAAGTTAAAAGTGGTTATGAGCAAACTTGTAGCTCTTAAAGTTACATATATTATAAATTTTCATAGGTACTTTGGTACGGTTACAGAGGGCTCAACTCAGCGCCCACTGTAACCGTAACAAAATACTTATGAAAATGCACAATATATAAAACTTATAGAGAATTTCAAGAGCTACAAGTTCGCTCCTGGCCACTTTTATCCTCCGATTAATAATTTGGCTGAAAAATCGAAAAACCTAATTTCACCCCCAACATGGCTTTTTTGAATATTCATAACTTGATTGTTATTATTATATTAAACAATTTATTCAAACAAAAATTGTTGGAAATTAATTAACAAAATTGGTTATATGCATTTTTATCGTAAGATGCATATTTAGCGAGATAACCGTACTCACCCATAAAATTAAAGATAGCGGACACCTCTTACGCAAACAAATTACTCGGTGAAAAACTAACAGGGTATCTATTCTCGGGCTCGAGAGAACGTGAACAATTTTCGTAGGAAGGGAACTGATCACATCATATCAAAGTTCCTGAAAATTATAAAATGCTATTCTTGAATAGTAGTGAGCGTGATGGGATCTCTGCAGCCGGCTGCAGCGTTGCCAAGTATTTTAGCGGATTTTAACCAATCAGATTATACGACACGAGTTTGCGTGCGCAGGCTGTCATTATTTTCATTATTTGTAAACAAGAAGAAGAAGAAACAAGTTGCTATGGTTTGAATAATTTTTATAATTAATATCTAAAAATTAATGTCTAAGAAATGAGAATAAAAACAGAAAAAGATCTGCGCCCACCAGCAGCCAACAAAAAAAAAATACTTTAAAATTTTATTCAGGACAACCCTCTTGTCAATATTGGGCTGTTTAGCCCTGAATTCACTATAATTTTTTTGTTGGAAAGTTGGAAAGGGTCGGCCCTAGCCAACACTTCCCGTTATTCGTTCTCCATTTGATCTTCCGCATCTTGCAGATCTCCCAAAAGGGCAACAGCCCCCACAATTTCCAAATCGTCCATCGTTATATTATTATTATTATAATATGTATAATAATGTATAATAATTTATAAATATAAAAAATCTTTTATTAATTACGATTAACTATTATAAAACAAAACGGTATTCAAATTAACAACACAAAACCAAAGCAAAAATAGGGTTATGTTCGAATGCGCGCGACTAACTTATATGTCAAAATTTCCGTGAACGACCGCTTCTCACGATCCCGAGTAGTAGAAGTAAAGTTCCTCAATTTTCGTGTGAAGTGAAGTTCAAGAATAAGTAGTTTTGCGTTTCGAGAGAAAGAATATGCAACCCACACTACCTTTCTCCCGGGAATGCGTTCTCTCGAGCCCGAGAATACATACCCAGGAGTCTTCTCTTACTATCCACTACTGCTCTTTAAAATATCAGCCCGTGTACATTTATTGAAATTTAATATAAGATTTTTTCGTTTGACTGGACTAAGACTTTTTGATAATTAATTTATTTTATTTTTGCGCAGTAATAGCTACCTTATTTTTTTAACTTTCAAAGAATATTACAGTCATCCGTAACTCGGAACATGCAAATATAAAACTTTTCGAACTCATTCTTTATTTCAACAGAATTTGATTTGTAAAGTTTTCTAATTTAAAGCACACAAATTTCGAGAAATATGGTCCATTTCATCAATCCAATATATTTTATTAAAAAAAGATGATTAAAAAAAATTGTTCGTCCCTGAATGAAATTAGGGTCATTCCATATATTACAGAATTAAGTTTATTATGGATCTTTTGTAATAACATTGTTATGGAGTAGGCTGGGTAGGGATTTTTCGTTCTCGTTTTGTCCCCGTGCTATTCATGAATAAGTACCGTCTTCGAGAAAAATGCGATTAAAAAGGAAGTGCGATCAAAAATAGGAAAGGTGGGGTGGAACTGCTTAGTGGGGTGGAACGGGATACTTCTTATTAAGTGGTCTACTATCATGAACACTTTAACGCGCTCGTCCTCCCCCACTTTATGTAGGAACACTAATCGAGATTTTTTATGTCGTAACGTGGCAGTCCTAGTTAAACTTCTAAGTTCTGCGCACAAGCATGTTTGTTGCAGTTTTTATTTGTTTATAAATTACGGTAGATACTATAATATAAATATTACGAAAAAAATATGAAAATTTGACCTAACTGTTTTTTTTATGCAGGATCACATATATATTTTTAGTTAAAACCCATATGTCGGTCCCGAAAAATAAAATTGACATACAAAATAAAAACTACCATTTGGCCAAATTTTTTTCTTTTGTTTTTTTTTTTGTTGTTCCAAGTAACACAAAAGTCCCAAGTGCGTTTCTATGTAAAATCATAAAAATACCCCGGTCTGCCCCACCTTCCCCTATTACTTTTTAATAATAATAATAATATTAAGTTTAGGTGTTTTTTGCTTAGTTTCAAATGAAGGATCGCCCTGTAATATTAAACATTTTATTGGTTCTTTTTTTGTTGCCCGTTTAATATGTCAATCTTCAAAGGGCTGTAGCTCCCTTAGGGCTTATTTCCGAACCTATGTTCTATGTTGGTTTTTCATGTTTTTTGATGTAGAATAACCCCTTTCGTTTTCCGCCAAAAGACTGTGAAAAGTGCAAGGGTGTAGATCTTTTTCTTCTATGGGGGGGGGGGTAATACCCAGGGCCGGCCTTTCAAGCCTCAAATTTGGCGCCCCTAGCAAAAGAAAAAACACCCTAAAATAAAGCTTTGTGCGCCTACCAAAAAAAAAAAATTGCCCCCCAAAAAATGCCATCAAGAAAAAAGCTTTGTCCCTGACGGTTTCTACCAAACGTGGCGCCCAAAAAATACCAACAAGAAAAAAAAAACCCTGACGGTTTCTACAAAAATTGGCGCCCTGCAAACAAAATTGGCACCCACGCCTATGGGGGGGGGTAATTACCCCCATTACCCCCCCTCATCTACGCCCTTGGAAAAGTGTATATTTAAACTTACCTTAAACACTGGTGGACAAGGCAAACTCGGACCAAACAAAGGGACGTCCTTATCAGAAAAAACGGAGAGTTTGTATTGATTATCGCTGTTAATGCTTACCAAAGCAAATACATCTAACAATACTTAAGGAAATTATAACAATGTAATAATACGTATAAAATATACAGAATGATTCACAAATGAAGTTCACAAACCCTTGGCGACAATGAGGGAGATGCGTTTACAGACACTTGATCTAGGTCTTAAGTTAGCAAGGCGACAGACTCTTGCTAACTTAAGACCTAGATCTAGAATCCCTAGATGCGTGTCCCTTACTGTTTTTTGATAACAACGTCGGTCATGTGATATATCATTAAAAAAAACTTCGTTTAGTTAATTAAAAAAAACATAGATTTTTTTTTCTTTAAAATTATTTAAATTTTCTGTATTTTGTACATAAGGATTGGAAATTTCATTAATTTTGAAGAAATTTTTTTACAATTTTTTTTTAATAAATAGGTACATGGTTAAATAGGGAATCTTCAGCGCCGCCTGACCGAATAAAAAATGAAAAAAATTGCAAATGATACTTTTTATTTTGTATATAAGCGGGCCGTGAATAATGGGAGTAATAAAATTGTAAATTTCGATATTCACATATTCGCAAAATGTTGATATTTACAATTATGGCGAAGGCGCAAGTACACAATTCCAATTACATCGGTGCTACTAAGAGTGCCGATGTATTGAAATCTTCGACGAAAAGTCAAAATCTTTGACCATGTTTTTTTCAAATTTGTCGACGTTTTAGACCATTCTGAGAAGAAATCAGTAAAAAAAATTTTTGCGTCCGTCTGTCTGTCTGTCTGTCTGTCGTGTCTGTCTGGGTGTAAACTCTCTAACTCCATTTCTACATGAGATATCGACTTGCGGTTTTTTGCATATTGTTTCTTATCGTATTCAGAAGAGCTGATTAGATTTTGGGGGTAAACGATTGGGGGTAAGGGGGTAAAAATAGGGTAAAACTCCTATTTTTTGCGTTTTTTGTTTATTATTAATGCAATTATTATTGTATTTGGTTAATTTAGCACTTATATAAAAGATAATTTTAAATTTTTCAAAAATGTTAAAAACAACTGAGATATTGGCGTTTAAAGTAGAAAAAGGTTTTTTTAGCATATATTTATAACCCGATTTCAAAAAATTATATTTTAAATAAAAGCTCTTTTTAAGCCCTATAAAAAATGTTATATACAGTTTTTTGCTAGAATATAATGTTTTAAAGATACAGAATTTAAAATCAAACAAAACACCTAGTTTGAAATTTGCAAACTAGATGGCTCTAGTGTACAATAGTGCCGATGTTTTGACAGGGTGCTTGCAACGTTTCATCTAGTTCTATTCAAAACCATGCAAAAAAATTTTTTTCTTAAATTTTCAGTGGTGTCGCTTATGTTCCATAAACCGATAGTTTTAAATTTCGCGTTTTAATTTGAGTATTTAGGGGATAAAGAACTAATCTCGCAGATATGTGTCTATATAGTTGCAGAAAAAATAAAATCTAATTATTATGATAAAAAACTTTTTTTTTCTGAATTGTAGTTTAATTTTTTACTTTTTATGTTAAAAATACAATTTTTATATTTAGAAAAATTGTTATCTAGGTTTTAAAGCATATATTTTATATAGAAAGAAAAGAGATATCATTGTAAAATTTCCATTTTAGGTAGGTGTGTTTATTTATATTTAAAATATTCAATTTTTTTTATATTTTAAAGTGCCATTTTTTGCCATAATTTTTTTTTTGAAAAAAAAAAACATCAAAAAACGGTGGTCGCCATGATTCCGTCCGTTTGGATCGACTAAAAAAACCAAAAACGGGATATTATTCAATACTGAAGTCACTATAGCCCTATCTAGAAGATTTTTTTTGGCCAAAATAATAACAAAATTGCAGACGTTTTTCTTGAAAATTATTTAAAAAAAATTGAAAAACGTCCGCCATTTTGTTATTTTTTGGCAAAGAAAAACACCCTTTTTACATATATTTTCTAAATAACCTGAAAAAAAAATGGTACCTACCAGAGGGTTTTGCCACCCACTGAAAACGAATTTAAAATAAAACACATCTGTCTCTACACATTAAGTAAATATTTTCGATTAATTTGATAAAAAAAATAAATATGTTTTTAGCCTTTTTTCGTTTAATAAAAAATTTTACCTTTGATGTATTTTCTTTTTATTCATTTAAGCCAGTACATTTTATAGGAAAAAAAGTTTTTATGAAATACTTTTTAAAATAATTTATAAATGAATTCTTTTACCGAATCTACATTTAATATTTTGTACTTTTTTATTTTAATTTAAAAAGTGTTTAAATATTTTATAAAAAATAAACTAATACGGGCATGATGTTGCTTTAATAATACTTAAATTAAATTTTTATGATAAATACAACAAAAAAATCAAAAACCTAAATACTTTTTTTTTGTCAATGTTATAAAAAATGAACAAAGAAGTCTATTTCCCTTAAAGAACTGAAGAATAGTATAATTTAAAACAAAAATATAAAACCTATTTATGCACAAATTGTAAGATTTTAGAGACTGTGGTGAACTTTTTGTATATTTTGTATATAATTTATGTAAAAATCCTTCCCTAGAAACACTCGACTTATATTGTTTTTAAAAATAAAAATCTTTATAAAAGGAAAACGAGGCGTGAGGGGAATGTTCTTTTTACTCAGAACGATGTAATTTTATTTATGCCAAAAATAAAATCTAGTAAAAAACTCAATTTTCATTTTTTTTTTAAATATTTTTATCGATAATAATATATTTACATACGTATATCATTTTAATGACCCCGCTTCTTTATATAAAAACTTTTTCACCCCAATTAAAAAGTTATTTATTTAAAAAAAGCCAGGCCTGCTTTAAGAAACAAGAGCACAATTAATTTTGTTAAATAATTCAGTGTGGATTCCTGAATAAAGTTTAAATTACCGTAATTAGTATACCTCTTCAGAGTTTTATGTTTCAAAGAAAATTTTCTCAAATTAAATCACAAATTAACTTTTCTTTCCTACAGAAATAAAAAATTAAAAATTTATTTAAATATAATTCTGCATAATAAAAAAATTTAATTGAGGATATTCAGCGTATATTTTATAATATTCATTCCTTCAGGTTTGCTTTAGTAAAATAAAGGGTTCAGGTGCAAGCGACATAGGCGAACTAAGAAAACAAGTTTCTCCACATGTAATTCCGAAAATCGCTTTACCATGGCCCTTGAAAAATACACTGCCCAGTAAAAGAGCTTTCCCATTTTACACCTCCGCGCGTAAAATGGATTTTTTTTTATTATCAGATTCACTTTCAGCAAACTCAAAAACCCCAATACTCCAGTATTCACGAAAACTACTTCCCACCCCTCAGGGGTGAAATTAGGAAAAAAAATGTAATAATAAAAATCAATTTCACGCGCAGAGGTGAAAAATGGGAAAGCTCTTTTACTGAGCAGTGTTTTATTATCATATTTAGTTTCAGCAACCTTGAAAACCCCTATATACCAACTTTCACAAAATCACCCCACACCCCCTGGGGTAGGGGTAGAGTTAGACCATTTTATTATCAGATTCACTTCCAGCAACCTCAAAAACGTCAATATACCAATTTTCACAAAAATCACCCCCCACCCCCAAGGGAGTGGGTTTCAAAAAATATATTTCAAGATTCATTTTTATCAACCTCAAAAACCCCTATCTACAAATTTTCACGAACATTTGGAAAACATTTCAAAATATTTACCCCCTCCCCCCTCGGGGGTGGAGTTAGAGAAATTTTATTATCAGATTCAATTTCAGCAACCTTAAAAACCTCTATATAGCAATTTTAAATTTTTTCTAAAAAAAATGTATTTTCCCCATTTGCCCCCCTTGCCGCACGCCAATGTTCACAAAAACAATCCCGAGCGAGAACTTTTGGTAACATACCTGTATGTCAAAATTCAAGTCTCTAGCTTAAAGCGTTCTTAAGTTATCGTGCTTACAAGATTTCCCGGACAGACCGATCGACTGATCGACCGATAATTTTTTTTTTGCTTGAAATTGATTTATATCGACATAAAACGTCATAAAACGCAAAAATTCGTAAAAAAAAAATTAAAATTTTTGCACGAATACAAGGCTTTCCGAAATTTTGAAAATTATCAAAATGGGAAAGCAATAGTGTATTTTAGGATTGATTTATTGATTGATTCGTACACTGCGGTCCCCTGCGGGCCTATTATGCTGTCCTTGAGTGTCTTGCTAGTCAAACAGCTTCGTTTTCTTTGTCAGGCTTTTAGCTTTGTCAGCTATTTACTAAATTTGCGTTGAAGAACATAGCTTCTGGGTTACCGTTTCCCGGTGGCCGGCGTCTCCAGCAAAAGGATTAATTATTCATGATAAATAGACCACCCTGTATATTTTGGTAAAAAGTTACAAAATTAAACACTGGCAACTTTTTCCTCTGTGAATACTTTGGTCTTGTTAAGCAGATTCGTTATGCTTAACTGCGTCTCAGAAAATGCTTACTAATGACTTATTTAAATTCATACTTAAGTACTTAAATTCAGATATTAGCGACACTTTATCTTTCAATACCTTTTGAAAAAAGAATAATTAGAACTAGAAAAGGGTAATTTATTCAAAAACACACGCATAAAAATATTTTCAAGAAAAATTAATTTTTTGGATATATTATTGTATATTATATTAACAAAAAATATATATTTAATACGTAAAAATAAAATATATCCATTTATCTTAATTTATATTTATAATAATTATAATAATTATAATTATTACACAGGCCTACAAATTATTTTTTCCCTTTTGGATTAAAATGTTTTTTTAATTGTATTTCAAAAATGATCAGTTTTTTTTCTATCGCATCAGAATTTTTTATTATAATACAAGGTTAAATTTTAAAAAACTTTGTTTTAAAAATAGTATATTAAAGTACTAGTTTCATAACATAATATTTTAAAGTCCAAACAAAAATATAAAACCTATTTATGCACAAATTGTAAGATTTTAGAGACTGTGGTGAACTTTTTGTATATTTTGTATATAATTTATGTAAAAATCCTTCCCTAGAAACACTCGACTTATATTGTTTTTAAAAATAAAAATCTTTATAAAAGGAAAACGAGGCGTGAGGGGAATGTTCTTTTTACTCAGAACGATGTAATTTTATTTATGCCAAAAATAAAATCTAGTAAAAAACTCAATTTTCATTTTTTTTTTAAATATTTTTATCGATAATAATATATTTACATACGTATATCATTTTAATGACCCCGCTTCTTTATATAAAAACTTTTTCACCCCAATTAAAAAGTTATTTATTTAAAAAAAGCCAGGCCTGCTTTAAGAAACAAGAGCACAATTAATTTTGTTAAATAATTCAGTGTGGATTCCTGAATAAAGTTTAAATTACCGTAATTAGTATACCTCTTCAGAGTTTTATGTTTCAAAGAAAATTTTCTCAAATTAAATCACAAATTAACTTTTCTTTCCTACAGAAATAAAAAATTAAAAATTTATTTAAATATAATTCTGCATAATAAAAAAATATAATTGAGGATATTCAGCGTATATTTTATAATATTCATTCCTTCAGGTTTGCTTTAGTAAAATAAAGGGTTCAGGTGCAAGCGACATAGGCGAACTAAGAAAACAAGTTTCTCCACATGTAATTCCGAAAATCGCTTTACCATGGCCCTTGAAAAATACACTGCCCAGTAAAAGAGCTTTCCCATTTTACACCTCCTCGCGTAAAATGGATTTTTTTTTATTATCAGATTCACTTTCAGCAACCTCAAAAACCCCAATACTCCAGTATTCACGAAAACTACTTCCCACCCCTCAGGGGTGAAATTAGGAAAAAAATGTAATAATAAAAATCAATTTCACGCGCAGAGGTGAAAAATGGGAAAGCTCTTTTACTGAGCAGTGTTTTATTATCATATTTAGTTTCAGTAACCTTGAAAACCCCTATATACCAACTTTCACAAAATCACCCCACACCCCCTGGGGTAGGGGTAGAGTTAGACCATTTTTATTATCAGATTCACTTCCAGCAATCTCAAAAACGTCAATATACCAATTTTCACAAAAATCACCCCCCACCCCCAAGGGAGTGGGTTTCAAAAAATATATTTCAAGATTCATTTTTATCAACCTCAAAAACCCCTATCTACAAATTTTCACGAACATTTGGAAAACATTTCAAAATATTTACCCCCTCCCCCCTCGGGGGTGGAGTTAGAGAAATTTTATTATCAGATTCAATTTCAGCAACCTTAAAAACCTCTATATAGCAATTTTAAATTTTTTCTAAAAAAAATGTATTTTTCCTCATTTGCCCCCCTTGCCGCACGCCAATGTTCACAAAAACAATCCCGAGCGAGAACTTTTGGTAACATACCTGTATGTCAAAATTCAAGTCTCTAGCTTAAAGCGTTCTTAAGTTATCGTGCTTACAAGATTTCCCGGACAGACCGATCGAATGATCGACCGATAATTTTTTTTTTGCTTGAAATTGATTTATATCGACATAAAACGTCATAAAACGCAAAAATTCGTAAAAAAAAAATTAAAATTTTTGCACGAATACAAGGCTTTCCGAAATTTTGAAAATTATCAAAATGGGAAAGCAATAGTGTATTTTAGGATTGATTTATTGATTGATTCGTACACTGCGGTCCCCTGCGGGCCTATTATGCTGTCCTTGAGTGTCTTGCTAGTCAAACAGCTTCGTTTTTTTGTCAGCTATTTACTAAATTTGCGTTGAAGAACATAGCTTCTGGGTTACCGTTTCCCGGTGGCCGGCGTCTCCAGCAAAAGGATTAATTATTCATGATAAATAGACCACCCTGTATATTTTGGTAAAAAGTTACAAAATTAAACACTGGCAACTTTTTCCTCTGTGAATACTTTGGTCTTGTTAAGCAGATTCGTTATGCTTAACTGCGTCTCAGAAAATGCTTACTAATGACTTATTTAAATTCATACTTAAGTACTTAAATTCAGATATTAGCGACACTTTATCTTTCAATACCTTTTGAAAAAAGAATAATTAGAACTAGAAAAGGGTAATTTATTCAAAAACACACGCATAAAAATATTTTCAAGAAAAATTAATTTTTTGGATATATTATTTTATATTATATTAACAAAAAATATATATTTAATACGTAAAAATAAAATATATCCATTTATCTTAATTTATATTTATAATAATTATAATAATTATAAGTATTACACAGTCCTACAAATTATTTTTTCCCTTTTGGATTAAAATGTTTTTTTAATTGTGATTTCAAAAATGATACTTAAGTACTTAAATTCAGATATTAGCGACACTTTATCTTTCAATACCTTTTGAAAAAAGAATAATTAGAACTAGAAAAGGGTAATTTATTCAAAAACACACGCATAAAAATATTTTCAAGAAAAATTAATTTTTTGGATATATTATTATATATTATATTAACAAAAAATATATATTTAATACGTAAAAATAAAATATATCCATTTATCTTAATTTATATTTATAATAATTATAATAATTATAAGTATTACACAGTCCTACAAATTATTTTTTCCCTTTTGGATTAAAATGTTTTTTTAATTGTGATTTCAAAAATGATCAGTTTTTTTTCTATCGCATCAGAATTTTTTATTATAATACAAGGTTAAATTTTAAAAAACTTTGTTTTAAAAATAGTATATTAAAGTACTAGTTTCATAACATAATATTTTAGCGCACGAGTACAAGTTTAGAAAACGAGATTCGGGTTGACATTAGAGTTTTCGCCATGTTTAAAATTCTAAGAACAAATGATATTTTGATATATTTTATAGTGACTTCTTCTTTTTTTACTGCAAGTAACCAAGCCACAATTTTAACACTGTAAAAAATAACCTAAACACAAAATTTTGTAGAAAATTAAACTTTAAAGCGACGTTGACATTTCCACGGAAAACGTCAAGCGACAGGCTATTGTCTGTTGCCAACCTAAAAGAAAAAAAAGTACACACCTCTTATGGGCCTAGAAGAACACGCAAAATGCGTGTGATTATGAGCTTATAAGAGTCGCAAAATAGAAAAAATATATTATGTCAATATTAAATTATAATAAAAAAGGACAGCAATATACAAAAATTACATAATATGTAATTTACATAATGTACATATTATGTAGGTACACACAAATGATATGAACCTCAGATAGCCTTGTGGTAATTTTTTCTTTTTTATTCAGTGTTTTTCTCATGAATCGAATCATCGAATAAGGGTAAGTGTCACAAGTAACCACTTGGTATGGATAGGTAACAATTACCAAAAATGGTTTTTCTTTTATAAAAACAGAGATATGTTTTGTAAAATTTTTAAGAGAACCTGGAGACTCTAAAGGTCTAGATAAAGGTCTTTATAGAGCCTTAGGAGCCTTGTCCCGAACAATGCTAGTTGTTGAATATGTCGATAAATTCTCATATAGTATACATTAGGGTGCCCCAGCAAAATTTCAAATTGAAAAATTTGGAGGTCTCACCCCTTAAGTTTATTCATTGGGGTAAGAGTATCATCCCCGCCATTTTTTAAAAAGATATGTTTATTAGCTTTTTATTTTTTTTAAGTCCGAAATATTTTTTATTTAAATCTTTTCAACACGGCACCTTATAAAGTGATAGTAAATGGATAACCTCAACGCTTTTAAGTTGCTACATTGCTTCATTTTAGGCATAATGACAGGCACTTTTTTTTTTAATTTAAATAAAAAATCCTTGGGCATTAAAAAAAAATATAAAGGTTAAGAAACATATCTTTTTAAAAAATGCGGCGGTCTAGATTTTTTCAAAAATTCTGAAAAAATGGATGACACTTTTACCCCAATGAACAAATTTAAGGGGTGATACCTCCAAATTTTTCAGTTTGAAAATTTGGTGGGTCACCCTAGTATAAATACTAGCTAAAAATATCTATACGTAGATACACTGGACCGAAAGGAGAGTCCTTTAAGAAGTTAAACATTTTATCCAATTTGAATCAAAATACGAGCTGTTCAAAAACAAAAAAATACATACCGAGTGTCACAGATCGTATGATACATATGTATAAACTCATAATTTGACACATATGATGTACTTAAGGGACCTCAACTTTTGTCATAAAAAACAACATTTTGCTACTTCCGGTTTAACCGGAAGTGCGGTTTATATTTACATTTTTAGTGTGACACTTTTAAATGTCTGTATTACTAAAAAAAATCATAATATTTTTAATAAATAAAATTATCCACCGAATTTTATATGTTTTAGGCTTATTCAGTCCAAAGGTACATATCGTTCAAGAATTAAAAAGTTAAAACGGTTTAAAGAGTGTCCGTTCTTTTTTATTTTGGGGCACTCTGTAAGGGGTTAGAAAAAAATATCTACCAGCAAAGTGTGATACAATATAAGTCGAAGATGGAATGCGCATTTTCTTTCCAAGTCAGAAAATATTCAGCGATTTTCACAATAACGTTTCCGATGTGCCTTTTCCGCTCCCCCTGCTGGTTATTATACTCTCCACAGCTCTTGAGAAAATATAACATCCAGTAGGCGAATATAAGGTATGTTATCCAAATAAAGACCCCTTAAGCTTTGATAACACAGGTCAATATGGTTTAGTTGTTGGAAAGCCAAGGGTCATTTCCGAAGTAATTTGCTGCGTAGAATCCGAATCCGGGGTCAGAATTGGCCCATCGCGTTAGAATTTTGAGATATTTGAGGTTATGTACGCCCTTTAAGCAAAAACCGATTCATTTATGGTAGAAATTTTAGTGATTTCCGCGATTTTCACTTATACAAAAATTACTAACAATTTTCAACGATTTTTTACGATTTATGGGTAATTTACGAATTTTAGGATCCCTGTTAGGACCCTTTGAGAAGTTTGATCACTCTCATATATTTAGAATTTTCTAGATGCACCTCAATAAAAAATATATAAGGTCCACCCTAATACCATATATGGTTTAAAAAATATTTTTTTTCCTTAAAAAGTCCCCAGTAGACTACTGTATATAAAAAATCCTTGTTAAGATCGAGTTGAAGAGTGTCGCCATCGTCCATGAGATACCCCATCAGGGGCGGATTTATTTCATTTTAAGGGGGGGGGGAGGCATCCATAAGGGAAAAAAATTGCGCTTTCACCAAAAATATAATTTTGAAGGTATTTCTATGCTGTTTCAGTTAATTAAAAATTAAAATTTGGCGAAGGCGATAAGTGAAACGGACACTCCCTAGAAACTGGTTCGAAAGTCAGTATAAGCCGGTGGTTCCCTCTACTACTAGCCCACACAAGTCCTGGACTTAGTGGATGCTTAATTAAGTAGAATAGTACGAGGTTAAACAAACATGTAATGTAATGTAATGTAATGTAATGTATCTCGCTGGGGGCATGGCCCTCATGCCCCCCATAAATCCGCCCGTATTATATTACACTAGAAGTGTGTTCAATAATTTTTTCCGCGGGATCGGAGGTCGTTTTGGATTCTTCCTGTGGTCGTGAGGGGATACTTTATGTACATTCTAAATTTAAGATTTTCTAGCTATTCTGAAAGGGGGTCTGCAAACCCGGACACAGTTTTGTCCTTTTATATTATAGATAAATAGCAGTCCAAAATATATATTTTCCTTAAAGAGTCCTTCGTGGACCACTGTGCTCAAAAAACCCTTGTTAAGATCTAAAAAAGGATACGAGTAAAGTGTGATTTAATACACGTCGGATTGAAGATGCAGTGCGCATTTTCATTCGAAGGAAGAGAGTCGTCATCGTCCAGGAACACGATGTTCACAATATCGTTTCCGATGTGACGTTTCCGCTCCACCTGCTGCTGGTTTTCCTTCGAATACGGCAACATAGTGGAGACGTGGAACATAATCTCGTGACCTTCGTGCATGGTGAATACTGAATGTTTGCCAGTCATGTCTCCTGAAATTCAAAAATTTAAACGTTAACATACCTGGTGTCCCAAGTTTTCTGCCCCACGCAAAACCTTCATTATTTTAAGGATCCTTTCGAATAAAAAAAAATAATGGCTTGGCACACATTTCGCTTTGAAGACCAAATTTTGAGCCGATAATTATCAGTTATAATTAATAGTATATTAAACTATTGTATAAAGCATTCGTTTCATAACACGTTTTTAGCGCACTAGTACTTTAAACTCGCCGCAAGCGGCTCGTTTTCTAAACTTTTTCGTTTGGACTATTCGTACGCTAAAAACGTATGTTATAAAACTAGTACTTTATACAATTTTTTCTATTTTGCTCTAAAATTTTAAAAAACTTTCATTTAAATTGATGACTGATTTATGGATTTTTGTTTCGGGTTGGCATTACAGTTTTCGCCATGTTTTCGCCAACAATTATTATTTTGATATATTTTATAGTCATCTCATCTCTTTTTGACTGCAAGTAACCAAACCACAATTTTAACACGGTAAAAATAAACTAAACACAAAATTTTGTAGAAAATTCAACTTTAAAGCGACGTTAACATTTGCACGGAAAACGTCAAGCGATAGGTTTTTGTCTGTTGCCAACCCAAAAGAAAAAAAGTAGAGACCTCTTATGGGTCTATAAGAACACGCAAAATGCGTGTGATTATGAGCTTATAAGAGTCGAAAAATAGAAAAAAATGTTATATTATGACTCACATATTTCGCCTTTGCAGACCACATTTTGATCCGATAATTCTCAGTTATAATTAAAGATATTAAGATGTTTTTTTTTATTGTACAGTTAATAAGTTGCTTAAGTGATTAACGTCGTCTTTTTTTTTTATTTTTTTTTTGTTTTAAGAATTTAGTTTTTTATCATTGAAATTAAGTAAAATTTCCTAATAAATATATTATATTATTATATTAAAAACACAAAAAAATAGAAAAAAAGTGCGAGTTAGACACTCAAACAACTTTTTAACTAAACAATAGTAAAAACCTCATATCGATATCTTTAGCCAAGAATTTTCGCGTCAAAAAAAGTTTTATAAATGCCAAAAATTGCATTTTCTCACTACTAACTAGGTAAGTTGACATTACTTAATCAAAAAGTCAACAGTAATGGAAAATACTCCAACGAGCAAACTTAGCGATAGTAACTAAAGACAGAAAAAACGATTTACCGTGCAAGGACACGAAGTGTCCGACACTAACAGCAGAGAGACATCTAGACTAATATTTTTAATTTTATAGAGTGATTCCATAAAAATATAATTTCTTGAATTGTCACACATATACATGTCAAAAATATTATTAATAAACTAAGATTTTAACTTCTTGGTAGTGAGAAAAACGTAATGCGCTTGGTTTGGTAGGTAAGTTTTTTTTGTCACAGGCAACGGTTATTGTTTTCCTCGACAGTACACCCTTGCTGTTAATAATTCCAATGTTAAAATGTATGTTAATTATAATTAACATACTTGTCACATTATCGGAGATCATGTACAATATTCGAGGTATACCTACCTACCTCGACATAAACAATATTGTCTCAGATCATGTCACTTATGTATAAATACATGATAGTATTCATCATAGTATCCTTTTAAATATTATATTTTAACCAAGAAATGCACCAAATAAAAGTAATAACGTACCAAATTTGAGTTAAGGCTTGGAGCGCCCGGAGTAGTACACGGAAAGAAATTAGTGGGCTCTGCGCTATACATTATAAGATATTTGGTAACAGTGGCAAATTATAGTGATTTAAGCTATAGATTATAAGGGACACAATAACTAATAATGTTAAAAAGAAATTGGAAACGATTATATATATTACAGACACGATTATATTTATTACAGGCACTATTATAAATTTACAGAAATTTTATTATATTATAAAAATTATTAGCACGGTCAATAATTAAATCTATTTAAGCTATAAATGCCATACTATTTGTTATATTTTATTATTCACTAAACAATTAAAGTATTTCATATAAATTTTTACACTGACTGCCATAATTGTAAGAGAAAGCCTTGTATTTATATAATAAGCGATTATAATTTGCTTGGTATGTGTGTTATAGCGCTCCTAGCTATAATTTTTTTTTTCCGTGTAGTTATATCTCCCCTTATAACCTATTAATTTTTTAATGAATATTTTAAAATTTAAGATTGGTCCTTAGGGGACGTAAATTAAAAATTACTAAAAAAACATAAAAGTGTTTCAATAAACTACAGCCCATTACATTAAAGAAGGGAGAAACCGAGTTAAAACAAAAGATAAGCCCCAACAGAATCGTACTCTGATAAAAACTTTTCTTGAAAATCGTCTATCAGATAATTCATTCTTGAGTTATCGTGGTAATAAAAAACGTAACATCGGTAGGGTCACTTCACCTTATTGTTACTTTGTTCTTTCATTCTTTGTCGTTAGTTTTTGCTTTTTTGGACTTTCTTTTCTTTAGAATAAAAACGAAAACCAGAGCAAAAACGGACCAAGTAGAGATGAACAAAGTAAGCCGAGATGAAGTAACCCTAAACATCGGACGGACAGACGGATGGACAGACAAGCATTTTTAAAGTTACTTCGCTCTGAAAATTATAATAGAGAAACATATAAAACTAAGGATAAAAATAGAACAAGTAATATGATTTAATCACAACGTTCATTACCCTTGTATTCCACTCAATTTATTTGACCTACAGGGTGTTCCAGAACTCGCGTACCGAAATTAAAGAGGTGATTCTACATCCAAAAATATGAAAAAAAGTTTCTATAAAGGTTGGTCCGGAAATGAGCCCTAAGGGATCTAGGGTCCTTTAAAATTGTAATAAAAATAAGGTTTTTAATTAATAACTCGGGTACCGTTTAAGCTAGAGCGGCGAGCTTTTGCATGTATACTAGTATTAATAAGGGCAATAAGTTTATGTTAATTTATTTTTTTAATTTATCCAGAGGCGTGCCCAGACGGACAAAATATATGAGGCTTAAAACATTTTTGCCCCAAACTTTTCTATGTGTATGTTTTTTGGATTTGTTGTAAAAAATATAGATTTCTAGAGTAAAAATACATATAAAATATCATATAGTGTAACACTGTAGGAGCAACCGTTATCAAAAAAAAATGCAATTAAGAGGAAGTAACATTTTGTGCCACCAAAAACGTTACTTTTTAAAAGGCTATTACTCCTTTAATATTAAATTTAGGTGTTTTGGTGTATAATACTTTTTTGCTCAGTTTTAAATGAAGAATCACCCTGCAGCATTAAAATTTTATTGGTGCTTTTTTTTGTTCCCCATTCAATACGTCATCTTCGAAGGGCCGTAGCTCCCTTAGGGCTCATTTCCGGACTAACCTTTATAAAAACTTTTTTTCATATTTTTGGATGTAGAATCACCTCTTAAATTTCGGTACGCGAGTTCTGGAACACCCTGTATATCGTTTTAACAAAAAGCTTATAGCATATATGAAAATAGTTATGGATTCACCGGAGACTAATCTTTCTATCTATCTAAATAGAGATTTCTCGTCTTGCTTGTCTCAACCTACAGACAGTTTATTTTTCGCGGAAATACTATTTTTGCATACAGGGTGTATTTGAAATAGGGTAGGAAATTTTAACAGGTGCTTCTACATGATAAAATATGACAAAAAGTTCCTGTAAACATATGTCTAGAAATGCGTCATAAGGGAGCTACGCCCCTTTGAAAGTGGCTAAACAAATCGGTTTTTATTTAATAACCTAGGAACCCTTTGAGATATATTAACGAGGTTTTGCAAGTGAATTAATCCTAATAAGGCCCATCTTTGTATGTCATTTTCACGTACTTATTTAAACCAGGGGTGTACGAAAGGGGGGGGTTATTAGTTTTTTGTCCCAAACTTATTTCTGTGTAACTTTTTTGCAATTTTATTTTTGAAATATGATTCCTCAGGTCAAAATACATAAAAAAGGTACTCTTGTTGTAATACTGTAGGATTAACCGTTTTCGAGAAAAGTTCATTTGAAGGTGAAATTTCACGGTTCGAGGACGAAAAATTAAATACTAAAATGTCGAAAACCAAAATTTTAATGATGCAATGTTATTCTACATCAAAAACTAAGAAAAAAAGTTTCCATACATGTAGGTCGAAAAAACGCTTTTAAAGCTACCATAGCCCTTTAACGATGGTGCATATTTAGGAGAGATATGAGGTTCTTTTCTTAGTTTTTCATGTACATTTGCCCTGCATCATTAAAATTTTGGTTTTCAACATTTTAGTATTTAATTTTTCGTCCTCGAACCGTGGAATTTCACCTTCAAATTAATTTTTCTCGAAAACGGTTAATCTTACAGTATTACAACAAGAGTACCTTTTTTTTATGTATTTTGACCTAAGGAATCATCTTTCAAAAATAAAATTGCAAAAAAGTTACACAGAAATAGGTTTGGGACAAAAATCTAATAAGGCCCTCCCGTTTCGCACACCCCTGGTTTAAATAAGTACGTGAAAATGACATACAAAGATGGGCCTTATTAGGATTAATTCACGTGCAAAACTTAGTTGATGTATCTCAAAGGGTTCCTGAGTTATTAAATAAAAACCGATTTTTTTAGGCACTTTCAAAGGGGCGTAGCTCCCTTATGACGCATTTTTAGACATATGTTTATAGGAACTTTTTGTCATATTTTATGATGTAGAATCATCTATTTATGACGCATTTTTAGACATATGTTTATAGGAACTTTTTGTCATATTTTATGATGTAGAATCATCTGTTGAAATTTCCTACGCTATTTCAAATACACCGTGTATAAAATGACGAAAAAGTATAAAAAGATTCCAATTTTTTTTTACACTTTCCTAGAGAAAAGTAATATACCGGGTGTTACAAGACCAAGGTACATCCCTTTTTTTCTTTATTTTAAAAGTTAGAGATTTCAAATTTGGAACATCTCGTATAGCCATAAAACGTCAACTTTATACATAAAAAGTACATTTATGCCACTTCCGGTGGATGTAGATGTAGAATGGACAGTCCAATCTCATGGGAGGCATAGCGTAGTGGCTAGCGCGTATGTATAGCAAGTCTACTATCGTGAGTTCGATTCTCACTGGCGCCGATGTGTCTTTTTCAGTTAATTAATAATTGAAATTTGGCGAAGGCGATAAGTGAAACGGACAATCCCTAGAAACTGGTTCGAAAGTCAGTATAAACCAGTGGTTCCCTCTACTAATAGCCCACACAAGTCTTGGACTTAGGGGATGCTTAATTAAGTAGAATAGTACGAGGTTAAACAAATAAACAAACAAATTCTACACAGTACATGTATTATTCTATAATGTTATGAACTTGCAAGACTCGGATCAGGGATGGCCTGCACGGGGCTGGAACCTATATTGGGTGTTACAAGGAAGCAGGTAAAGACCGCTCTCGATGAGTGGGCTTATACCAAGCTAAAGGAGCAATGGAGGGCGGTCGACGGTTGCCGGCAAGCTAGGGACTTCCTGGCTGGCCCAAGCAAATCAAAGACCGACTGGTTGCTGGAAAAAGGAAGAACTGCACTGAGACAACTTGTAGGGGTCCTCAAGGGCCACTGCAAGCTAACGAACCACCTGGCAACAATGCGGATTCTAGAGAGTCCGCTATGCCCAGAGTGCGGAGAGGATGAAACATCCTCTCATTACTTAGCCGAGTGTGTCATATACGACAGGATCAGGTTGCAAGTCTTTGAAACTCAAAGACTCAACCAAGAAGAACTAAGAGATCTCCCCTGGGCCAATATCCTGACCTTTATTGAAAGGACGGGCAGGTTCAAGGAGAGCTCAAACTAGTAAATGGCTGGGATTGCCTGGGGTGACAAAAAGGTCCAGAAATGGCCTAGTTGTCCGGCTTTGGCCAACCCAAAAATTTACTACTACTACTACTACTACATTATTCTATAAAAGCATTTTCCATATTATACTAGAAAAATACTAGACCCTTAGTAATGAGAATCTATTTTTAGATCTGGTAATTATTCTTTATTAAAATCTACGTGTTTCATTCTACTCCATGCAATTTATTTAATGAAATATTTTTAACCTTTTGAATACATTTTTTTTATTACCAAATTAATTATATTAATGATTGTTTTTCTTTTATATACAATTAAAGCATGAATATGAGTTGGTAGAAAGAACATTTTTAAAAAACAAACTAATATTTTTTATAGACAATTAACCCTTTGTTGACGGACGGTACTTGAAGTACGGGTTTTTTGTTAAATCATATAAATTCCCTATTACCTTGAAAGCTGCTTATAGCCGACCGGTACTCTCAAATCCTCTTTGAATTTATTTATTTATTTCTGCAATATATTACATAAGCATGGAGAGCCCCAAATAAGCTTCGGCTCTCCATTAATTTTGAAAAAAAAAATATTCGAATTTTGACATTTTGTATGTTTCACATAAGTTTCCACCTATTTTTGCGCCTTCTCCTTATAGTTGATATAACCTATTCACAGCAAGCGGGCAACACTATACGACACAATATCATGATTTTTATAGAGTCGTGCAGTGACAGTTGGCGTTTTTATAGTGAGTTGGTTTGGTTTTTTTTTGTATTTTTTTTTATTTACTTGTGTGAAGTTTTTGGTAAGTAAGGCATTATTATTCACCTGTGGGGACGTTCATAAACCTACAAAATGACTTGTTTTTTTCAAGGGGATGGACCGACTGCTTTAATTTTCCTACTTTCTTCAACGTACTCACCTCAAAATTTTTTGGAACCTTTTCCAAAAAAATCTCAAAAATTAATGTATGCAAATTCACATACTCTAATCACTTGGAGCAAAAAACATTGTGAAATAATCGTATTTTTGATTAGTCAGGCAACAGGGGGTTAAAGGACGGTTTAATAAGAAAATGTTAAAAATCGAGGGGTAAACCGCTTGCTAATTCAGGTGTAGTAACTGGAGGAAATCTTGGAGGTATTTTTTTGGGGAAATACGAGAAAATATCATCTTTATCAAACATGGGAACTTTTTTTAAGTAATTTTCAAGAATTTTCGAGGTAATCATGAAGGAAATTTTGAGGAAATCTTAAAAGGGTTACCTCCTAGAAGGAATTTAGGTGTATTTTTTTTCAGCGGTTTACGCCCTTATATATATATTTTTTTGAATAAAATCATTTTTTATTTTTTACTTGTATATAACACCCAAAAAAAGTTTTCACTTTATTAAATTAGAAGACTTTTATTATTTAATTCTATAACATAAAAAAATTATAAATGATTTTTCAAAAGTCAGTTAAAATTATTACGTGACCCATATCACACATTAATACAAACATTTTTCCCGATATACAGTGCGATTATAAAGTGCCGAACAGTTTGAAAAGAAAATACTCTTCGTTTGAAGCCACGCCTCTGTTAGAGTTGTGAGCGACAAGCCCATGTGATTGCTGCGTACAACGCACACAGCTTTCTTGCATTTTACTCATCGCTAATGACAGTTTTGCATTAAAAAGTGTTAGGCACTTTATAATCCCACGGTATATTTGTTGTTTTTGATCTTAAATTATTTACAAGATACCATACAATCAAGCGTAAAATCTTATATCCCAGAATCTTTCAATAAGAATGGGTTCAGCCCTCGGTCGGGCTCTCCACGAAGCTTTCTTGGTGTAAATATCTCTCAGAAAATAGGTTTTAATCCTTTAAATTAAAAGGTTTTAAATATTAAATTAAATATTAATTCCATTTAGTATCTGGAGGATGAAATATGTACGTGCAGATTTTAATAAAGATAAACCTTCTAGAGCTAAAAATAGATTCTCATTAGTACGGGTGTGATATTTTGCTATTTTTGCACGATATCTGATCAAATGAAGAGTGCTATATCGTCGGTGATATTGCAAAACGTGCTATGCGAAAAAATCGAGTTTTGCTGTTTGCCATTAGTAGGCAAAACTACCATACAAGGCTTGCCTTGCTAAACATAGAACAAGCCTCTATGAAAACAGTTGTATGTATTTATACAGCGGTCCGAACCAGTTGAGATATCGACTTCAAATTTGGAACTTTTAAATAAGACAACTTAAACTATCTTTTAGCATATATTTAATACTTTTAGCTCTTAAAATGTGGGCAGGGGGGCATGGGGGCACATTTTTTTAAATGGAAAGGGGGGTCGTGTACATCATTTTAAAGCTTATAAAATTCTCCATTTAACTCCATATTTTTAAATTAAAAAAAAATGGGTTTAAAATGGGGTTGAAAATGGGTATTAATGTCAAAATTCCTCTAAAAAAATACAAATAATTTTTTAAAAATGCCTAATTTCATCATAAAAAAATGTTAATTATACTTTTAAACTAATTTTAGTTGACATGAATAAAAATTTATAAAAAAAAACTTAAAAAATCGAATGTTTAGCACAAAAAATTGAAAAATCAAAACCGTAAAAACATTTTTAAAAAATTTAAAAATGTTAGTTTAAATATAGAATTTTATAAGCTTTAAAATGATGTATCACACGACCCCCCTTTCCATTTAAAAAAATGTCCCTCCATGCCCCCTGTCCAAATTTTAAGAGCTGAAAATATCAAATATATGCTAAAAGCTAGTTTAAGTTGTCTTATTTAAGAGTTCTAAATTTGCAGTCGATATCTCAACTCGTTCAAAAGTTAAAAGGGGGGGGGGTGACTTTTGGACAGCACTGTACAATAAAATACCAAGAAATAAATGAAGCATTTCCAACATTATAATGTACACTGCCTTCAAAAATTATTTGATAGAGCATTTTATTCTGTTAAGACCTATAAAACTCAAGTACCTACCTAAGGGCATGTCCACAGGCTCGCATAACAAAATAGTACATAAGAATGCGATGCCGTGATTGGCTTGAAGTGCCGCCATGTATCTTGTAGGCCAATCACGGTACCGCATTCTTATGTACTATGTTGTTATGCGTGCTTGTGGATATGCCTTAATATGTTATTTAGACGTATTTGTTTAGGTTTTTAAATAAACTTCTAATATTAAGCAATGGAGATTTCTCCCGTTAGATTAGACAGGGACAAAAGTTCTACCCAAAAAGGATAGAAGACATACATACACTCCCACTTACACCCAACCAAACAAATTCTGTATTTGTTCTTTGTTGAACAAATACAATATTTACTTGGCCGGGCGAAAAGTGTAACTATTTATTTTTATTAAAGAAATTACTGGCGCCATCTAAATTTTAGTAGAATTATCTTATTCTACAGATTCACATTAGCTATGTTCGTTCGTGCCGCTCACTGCTACACTTTCCGGCCAACCAAATAAATACTGTATTTGTTGTATGAAAAACAAATACAGTATTTATTTGGTTGGCTGGAAAGTGTAGCAAAAATGAGATAGAGATAGGGTAGACGTCTTTTGTTTCATAATTCTAGTTGTAGAGAGCTCCATTGGTTTTTAATGTAGGTTAATGTATTACTGACAACATTATGTAGATACTAAATGCATCACTTCTGGTCAATATAGTTACAAATATACAGGGTGATCAATAACTGGCATGCCAAAATTTAACAGGTGATTTTACATCCAAAAATATCAAAAAAAGTTCCTATAAAGGTTGGTCTGGAAATGAGCCCTATGGAAGCTACGGCCCTTCAAAATTGTAATAAAAATAAGGGTTTTAATTAATAACTCCGGTACCCTTTAAGCTAGAGCAACGAGCTTTATATTAATTTATTTTTTTGAATTTATCCAGAGGCGTGCCTAGACGGACAAAATATGTGAGGCTTAACACATTTTTGCCCCAAACTTTTTTAGGTGTAGTTTTTTTGCATTTTTTTGTGAAAAATATAGATTTCTTGGGTAAAAATACGTAAAAACCGTTTTAAAGTTAAAAAAATGCAATTAAAAAGTAACATTTGTGCAACCAAAAACTTTACTCTTTAAAAGGCTATTACTCCTTTAATATTAAATTTAGGTGTTTTGGTGAAGCATACTTTTTTGCTCAGTTTTAAATGAAGAATCACCCTGTAGCATTAAAATTATATTGATGCTCTTATTTGTTCCCCATTCAAAATGTCATCTTCGAAGCCTATTTTTTTATTGAAATAGTATATTACATAACTAGTATGGAAAGTGATAAACCCCACGAGTGTAAAAAGTGTAAAAAGCCCAACGAGTTATGTACACTACTTTTCCTACGACCCCGAAAAAATATAAAGTTTCTTATTATAAAATTTTCTAATTTATATTAATTTTTAGAAAAGCAAGGCACAAAATAAGAATAAATAGCATACAAATTTATATATGTATGTCAAACAGGAAATATGATTTTCATTTACCTTTAGTTTTCTTGGTTTTATATTTACATAGCTGTTTAATGGGTTGCCTATATGCTTGTCCTAAATGAAGGAAAACTTGATAGTTTGCTACAGTTTGTGTTCTGTGGTTTGCTAGTTAAATTAGATTTATGTGGTTATGCTGCCATATAAGACAGTAAAATTGTACTGTTTTACATTTCATAAGGAAAATAGTGTATATTTTGTTGTTTTTTATAAAATGTAAGGTAACTAAATCAAAATTAAGTAATTTTTATAAAATCTAGACATAATGATCAAAATAGTAACGTTTTAACTATAGTTTCTATTTTTGACATGAAAAACAGAAATATATGGAATTAAAAACATAAAACTTTTTAAAAAAGGCTGTGGTGAAAGGTGGAAAATGGCTTATAAAATAAGATGAATAAAATTCGTAGAATCTACGAGGTAAATATCTAAATAAAATTAGGCAACCCTCCATGCATAAATATCACACTAGGTGATATGAAAATATCAAACTAGTGTGATATAAGGCGTTTTCTAAAGAACAAAAGAGTGTGCTAAATGTAATTTTTATAGAGGATCGTAGGAAAAAAATATTTTGAATTTGTTTTTGTATTAAAAAGTACACCGTAGTTAGTAAAAACAAACTGGGCCAAATAAATATTGTGTTTTTTGAAAACTCGCTTAAAATGATCTGCGTTACACTTTACTAGCTGTAAACACAACTTTTTACTAATTAATTTTTGGTTTATGTCTGTTTATTCTTAATTTTGTAGCTTATATCATAATTTTCCCTTGAACTACATAATTCAATTTGGCATACTAAATTCCACGAACTAGTAAAATAACAATTCGTGAAGATCTGTAATGCTACGCATTCCGTAGTATACTATGCACAGCGGGTAGTAGATTACATGTCTAACTCGCGCGAGAGCACTTGACCAATATTTTTGTATTGGAATAGCAGATAATTGGACATCTCGTTATAGCCCGTTGCGGGCTGTTGTTAATATTTTCATGTTAACATCTTTATTATTCATTGTCACTCACGATAATGGCCAAAAAGGGCAGGAGAATTTTGATATTCAGTTTATTAAAACTAAATATTTGCAAAAAAAAACAGGCGCGTACCAACCCAAACCAACGTGAACGTAAACCAACGCCCCCCATTATAAAAAAAAACATCAATCTAGCATAATTTTGGAGTGTTACGCCCATGTTAATGGGATAGAAAAATAGCGTTACAGGGTGGGTCCAAAATGATCAAAATTTGCGTTACGTAATACTCGAACGTTCCCTAAGTATACCCTTTTAAACTCATTTTTCTTTAAAATAAAATATTTATGTTTATGTATATTATGAAATTTAGATAAAAACAATACCATAACCTTAAAGCTTTATGTCTATATAAAGTACCTAAATTGCTTTCTTAAAAACAAGTTCTTATTATGCAGGATAAATAATACGGATTACACTAGTAAAAAAAGTTTTTGTTCGCGTTTTCTATTCTGCGACAGTTTGGTAAGTTGTATTTTTGCCTTTATTTTTTATGCTTAAGTTAAAACCAGCCGTATCGAATGAGCGAGTATACTTTCTCATAAAAAAGTTATGTCCAGAAACAATTTATTACATTTTAGGGAGAGGGGGTTATGAGAAAAATTATATTTTTTTTATAATTTTATTTTAATTTTTATGTTGTTTTTAAATTTTTCTTCTGTTGTAAATACTAAAAAAGTTATTTCCAGAAAAAAAAATACATTTTGGGTGTTATGGAAAAAATTATAACAATTTTTTTTGTAGGTTATTTGATTTTACATTTTAGGTGGTTTTCAAATTTTTCTTCTATTGTGAATAAAAAAAATTGTATACTAGTGTTGTAGTGCCAAAAAAAATAAACGATGTTATCCACCCACACTTAGGTGGCTGCAAAATTTTAAATTAGAATTTTTTATTATTTTCATATTTTCCTTTAATATTCTATTCGTTTTATAGCCAGTAAAAAATAAAACGGGGCATAAATGTATAAAGGTAAGACTTATTATAATAACAAATGTTTATTTAATGTACATTTGTTATTATAATAATTCTTTTAAAAAATAATATATATATTTCATAACAAGTATGGAATAGATAGTATTCCGCGCTAGCGAAAAGTTAGGCGTACGAGTTTTTAGGCGAGTATGATGGTTCCGCGAGTGCGGAATAACTATTTCATACATGTTATACACTATACTTTTACTTCGACTGAAATCGTCTGAATCCATATCAAATCCAATGGATATAGAACACTATAATCCTCACATGACGAAAAGTAAAAAAAAACAATAAAATTTATATTTACCTTTTACATCTAGACCTCCTCTGTATTTGTCCCAGCCTTTTAGGGTAATTTTTTCTCCCAATAGAGATAAAAATTGGTCAAATTTTTCACTGCCATTCTCTGGAAATAAAAAATATATTAAATGATTAAAAAACTGATTTAAGCCAGATATACCTGCATGGCCTTTGCAGTCCTTTGGCAGAAAATAAAGTGGATGATTCTACATCACAAAACATGAAACACCAACAAAGAAACATATGTCTGAAAATAAGCCCCCCTAAGGGGTGCATGCATAAAAAGTGACAACCGTTTTCAAAAAAAATGCAATTAAGAGGAAGCAACATTTTGTGCCACCAAAAATGTTACTTTTTAAAGGCTATTGCTCTCTTAATATTAAATTTGGGTGTTGGTAAAGAATAGTTTTTTTGCTTAGTTTTAACTGAAAGCAGCATTTAAATTTTATTGGTGTTTTTTTGTTCCCCATTCCAAGGGCCGTAGCTCCCTTAGGGCTTATTTCCGAACATACGTACCTTTGTTGGTTGATGTTTGAAACTGCCCCTTCCTTTGGATGAATCTGCCTCGCTCTGGGGCAGATTCACCCATTTTGCAGCTTGCCATTCAAACAGCAAAAAAAATATTAAATATTTATTTTATAAAAATTTAAACTACAGCTATTTATAAACAAAGGTTTTAACTTTACGACCATGGCAAAATTATTTCGAAATATTCATAGTTTAAAAAGATATGAAATTTTTACAAAAAAAGTGGTTCAACCATCCCCCTTTTCCCTTAAGCCAAATTCAATGGTTTTGTCGGTCCCTATGGATGGCGATGGTAGTTAACGTGTTAAACGAATAATCTTCTGTATAGTATAGCTTTACGACTTCAGGGCTTGTTACGATTTTAAGCCTGACATAATTCATCATTTACTTTAAGAAAATTAAGCTTTAATGTCAACAATTTAATCTTTTAAAGTGTCAAGAATTTTATTAATGAATGTTAATTTAATCGGTTTAAAATTTATATTTTTTAATATTTAATCATAATGTGCAGGTGGAACATTACTTACCCCTGTATAATTATAAAAAAACTGTTCTTTTTTTTTGCAATAATAATGTTTATCCAATACATACAGATAATAAGACAATTACCAGCTTTATTTTAAATAGATACACTCAATAATAACCTCCGCGTGGCTTTTACTTTATTGAGTGGATAATTATTTATTTTACGCACTCAACTGTCACTTGTCAAATTATTTTCTTGTAAATGTCATTAAAATTTTTAATAAAAATATGAATTCCTAATCTATTTATTGGATAAAACCTTGTATGGCACTCATGGGTAAACCGATATTGCCCTCTCGAAAATTAACCTGCTTGGCTGATGTTCGCAGGTTATATTTCTCATGGGCAATATATTACTTTACCCACTAGTACCATAAATAACTATTTTCTGAGGGTCTTACAAAACAAATCGAAAAAAAATTAAAAAGCATTCTTAACTTATCTTTAGTTATCGTTGTCACAAATTTTCCCATGTCTGCAGATAGAATTTTTTAGAAAAAATTAATTTAAAAAAAAAACTAATTTTTTTTCAAAAAAAAAAAAGAAATCTTTCTCCAGAACACATAATTAAAAAGATAAAATATGTTTTTACCCCCGCTGGACACTTTTCCTCGCCCCGTTTTACCAAAAATAATGACAGACGAGAAAGGATAAGAATGTTATTTATTTATAATACAAGGGCAAAAAGTTAAATTTTTTGATTGAGTAGGTTTTTAGAAGCCGAGGGCCTCCGGCCCGAGGGTAATAAACCTATGAAATCAACATTTAACTTTTCGTCCGTGTATTATACAATGTTTTTCATTCTACTTTTATCGATTATAATGAGTTATTTGCATATATTTAATTCTTAATTGAAAATAATATTTCTTTTTACTTTCTATTACCTATCTAGTTATCCATGACAAATTGCTATCCAATTAAAACGTTAAAAAAAAAACAATTGAATCGCTTCTTTTGTGTGCGGTTTCATTTTCAAATTAACTTAGTGTTTTGATTAATTTGTGTTAAAATGTGCTTGTTATGATAATATGAATAATTCTGAAACCGTTCTATATATATATTATAAATATTAATAATTCTGAAACCGTTCTATAAATATTATAAATATTGAAATTGATTTTACAATCGAAATTTTGTATGATTTATTTTAGTGGATGAATCCGGATTAACCGGTTAGCTATATGTTTTGAGGTTATGTTATACAAGGATTTTTTATTTATATGAAATGATTACACTAGGCAACAAATCGCAACTTTTTTTTTGCCCTGATCTGAAAGTACATTTTTTTACTAATGAAGGGCGTAGAATCCCAATCTGTTCTTAGAAAAATTCCAACACCTTATATTTTTGAGATATAAGTCCAGGAAATAATGGCGTTTGTATAAAAATTAAATATAGTTTGACGCACGGATCTGTGGCTACGGAAAATATGTTTGGAATGTGTGTGCAAGTGGGAGGCCTGATGTAGGCACGCACGCCTTATAACGCTGTTGACGTAAAGAAGAGAGCGCGAATGATTCCTCCCCCTTACGTCGGATACTTTCTTTCATGCGGATTCATACAAGATTTTTTTAGATCTCTTAGACTTTAAACATTTTTTTTCACCACCAGCCTAAAAGCACATCTTTATTACTGTTCTTTTCATTGGTAGAAATATTATTTCTTTACCTATGACGTCAGAGGTTCTAAAAATAATGAAATTGCACCATGGTTAATAATGAATTTTTATTCAGCTGTTTTGGCATCTGACGTTTCACTTAATTATTAAATTACATTGCTATTTACAAGTGTCTTTAGGCACCAAATTTATTTATTGCATGATATATTAAAAAATATTAACTAAATTAGTACCTATAAAATATCTTTTACAAAAAACATTTCAAAAAGTGAAAATCATTGGTCCATCATATTCAACCATAGATTATACAACCCATATATTACCGTAAGGATCATAGATTACTAGAGGTACAACCCCCATATATCGATTTTTGAGGCAATAGATTCTCCCTCACAGTTTTCGCCTGTCCCCTTATTTCTGTGGGAGTACCAGAATCATCACTTTGTATTTCACTTTCCATTTTTATATATTTTATCACACTTAACACGGAAACACTTTCTAACTTAATAATTTTAGCAGATCACCAGAAAATTTCTACCAGAAATGTCAAGTTATTCATTTGTTTTTTTAATGGCCGCGAACGGCCAGCGTGATATTTTAAATTTATAAGCTTTTTCATTAAATTTTAGTAAAATAAATAAATAAATAGCTAATTAATTGTACTGGTAGTGAAAAAAATACTATATTTTCCACATGAGTGAAGATTTAACATTTTAGACCGCGTCTTGCGGGCTTCGCGCTAGCGCGCTCATCCCGCAATTTGACGCAGGTCAAAAATGTTAAACTTCTCTCACTTGGTAAATAATATACTATTTCGTTTTGGGACTTAATTAAAGTACATACCATTGCTTAACATTTCATTATCAGTTGTTTGACCCTGTTTCATATAGATAACTCCAAACTTAAAATTAATGGACCCCTCTTGCTCTTCTAGTAGTAACAAGTCTTTTTGAATATCCGGTGATAAAATTTCCTTTGGGCCTTTTTCGTGTTTGTCCATGTTTGGAAAATTCGATAATATTTGCTTCACCGTTAAAGCCTTATTTTGTGATATTGGTAATGAGATTTTATGTGCTCCCTGCAAAATAAAAATACATACATACAAAATGATTTTATAAAACGACACCGCGGTATCGCCTTATATCTTTCGATACATGAGGATCTAATTTTCTAAAATCTAGTACGCTTTTTAAGGTGTCTTTCTACCTTCAAATTTGAAATATAATCTTTTTTAAAACATTTTTTTTATGTTGAAAGAAAAACGATATCATTGTAAAGTAGGTATGTTTATTTATATTCAAAGAATACAAAAAAAAAAAATAGATTATTAAAGTGTTATTTTTTGGCCATATTTTTTTTTTAAATATAAAAAAGGTGATTCCGGCCGTTTGGATCGACTGAAAAAAAAAATAAAAAATAAAAACGGAATATTATTCAGTATTGTAGTCTATATAGCCCGAACTAAAAGACTTTTTTTGGCCAAAAGCTAACAAAATGACGGACGTTGTTCAAAAATTTTCAAAGAAAAGCGTTTTGTTATTTTTAGATAAAAAAATGTTTTTCTAGTTCGACTAGCGACTTCAATACTGAATAATATCCCGTTTTTATTTTTTTCATCATGGCGACAACTTTTTTGATGTCTTTTTTTTTTAATTATGGCCAAAAAATGGCCCTTTAAAAACGTATATATTTTTTGTATTCTTTGAATACAAAAATACAAATAAACATAACATTTTTTTTTGTTGTTAACAACAAAAAAACAACGAAATTTCACAATGATATCTTTTTTCTTTTTATATAAAAAAAATATTTAAAATTATTATTATTTTTAAAATATGAAGGAAGAAAGACCCTTTAAGAAATAACTATCTGGAGAACACTGGAAAGACGCGGCAAATCAAGAATTTTGGAAAAAATTCTGAGTAATGAAGTGTTTTTAAAAATACCCCTAGCTCTCTTATGGAACGATTTAGCATAAACGTGCATTAAAAACTATTTTCGCACTTTTTCAAATAAAATCAATGTCAAATATATATTTTTTTAATTCGTACGTATTTAGTTAACAAAGAAAAATCTAGTGCTTAAACAAATTAACCTGATTTTTGTAGACTACCTACTGTCAGAATCTGGGCATAATTTTTATTGTCTGTCTCAATCCTCAAAGGTTAGAAGAGTAATTTAAAACACCCTGTACCTTTATGAAAAAAAAGTTTCAAAGTTCATAAATAAATATTGGATCAATTGATGTTTGGTATCAAAGGTTATAGATGAATATTTGAATGTGCTAAAAATAATAATAATAAAAAGATACCTTTGACATAGTTTTCAATTTTATATATTTTTCTAGAGCGCTTTGACCTAAAAATAAATTGAAGAAATCATCAAAAATAAGTACGTAGTGTAGAAGCAATGGATATTATTTTTGTGTTATTTTTTCCACTCCACTAAGGAAATTCACCTGACAAACTAAATGAAACGTTGCAAGCACCCTGTCAAAACATCGGCACTATTGTACACTAGAGCCATCTAGATTGCAAATGTCAAACTAGGTGTTTTGTTTGAATTTAAATTCTGTATCTTTAAAACATTATATTCTAGCAAAAAACTGTATATAATACTTTTTATAGAGCTTAAAAAGAGCTTTTATTTAAAATATAATTTTTTGAAATCGGGTTATAAATATGTGAGATATGCTAAAAACCTTTTACTGCTTTAAACGCCAATATCTCGAAAACAATGCGTTTTAGGAAAACGTTGTTTATAACATTTTTTAAACAATTTAAAATTATCTTTTATATAAGTGCTAAATTAACCAAATACAATAATAATTGCCTTAATTATAAACAAAAAACGGCTAAAAATAGGAGTTTTACCCTAGTTTTACCCCCTTACCCCCAAAATCTAATCAGCTCTTCGGAATACGATAAGAAACAATATGCAAAAAACCGCTAGTGGATATCTCATGTAGAAATGGAGTTAGAGAGTTTACACCCAGACGCAATTTTTTTTTTACTGATTTCGATCCGGCGAAGAATTCAATACATCGGCACTCTTAGTAGCACTAAGTGCCGATGTAAAACACGACTAAAAGACGACGGCAACACGACTGCAATGTCATGTTGCCCTGTGTTTCGGTCGTGTTTGCGTCAGGAAAAATTCTGCTTATAATAAAATAATATGTACTTTTACCCTTGCTTTTTCCTATGTTTATTTTTAAGAAACCTTATATTTTTTTTTGAAAAAAAAAAATATTTTTTTTATAATCTCAAAAGTCTTTAGATATGTTTAAAGCCATATTCTCTTGTTTCAATTTTAACATTTCTTTGAAAGAGACAATGTCCCTGAATGAAGACTCTTGAAGAGCGCGGATCTTCATTCAAAAACCCGTGCTCCTCATTCAAGGACATTAACTTTGGTTCAAAGAAATGCTAGCTTTGAAACAACAGAATATAGCTTTGAACATATCCAAAGACACGTGTCCTTGGTTCAAGGAACCCTTTTTTTCATAATTAAATTTCAAGCTTAAAGTTAATAGTAATCTACTTACCGTTTTCCTAAATAATATCGCTCTGTATAATGGGACGCAAGTGTTCTCATCCTCGTTGAGTACTACACTAAGAAAAAAGGGTTCCCTATCATTATCTAATCCCACGTAGTTTTGATGCACTGCAAAAGAAAAAAAAAACAAATTGAAACGGAAACCCTTACTAGACGAGTGGCAATATCTTTAAATCGATATGTGTTTTGTTGAAAATTTAAAACGTTTGTTGAAGTTAGAAAGTTTTTATTATTAAATTTAGTGTCGTCAACCCCAAAAACCCCTATTTACCAATTTTGCGAAAATATTGAAAACATTTGTATGCCAAATTTTAAGTCTCTAGCTTAACGAGTTCTTTAGTTATCGATCCATCGACCGATCGACCATCCGACAATTTTTTTTTGCTCGAAATTGATTTATATCAACATAAAACGCCATAAAGGCAAAAATAAGCAAAAAAATTAAAAAAATTTACACTACACAAGGCTTTCCCAAAATTTTGAAAGATTGAAATGGGAAAGCATATTATTTTTGTTTTGCAAGTATAATTTTAATTAATTGGTTCAAATGCAAAAATAATATTATATTGAAATGGAAATGAAAGATAAATATTTATGCAACAAGAAATACGTTATTTTCTACCTCTGGGCTTATAAAAATTGCTTGTAGAGGCGCAAAATAGTATATGAGATATGAATTTTTGTTTCTAATACTGAGGAAAAAATGGAAAATTGTAAAGCAGAGAACCATTTTATCAAAATTAAGAGCTCATATTTGGTGAGAATTTTCTAGAGGTGTCTAGCAACCGATTTTTCAGAGTATAAAGTATAAAAAATAGTCGGTTTTATTGACCCACCCTAATGTGCACTGGACATAAAACAAGGAATAACTGAGAACTCGTAGTAAATACTAAACGTTTTTGCTTATATGGAACCCCACGAAAGTCTAGTTAATATTCACTGGTTGTTACAGTAATACAACGTTGATATAGTTCTGGTAATTGTAAGAACCAGTGAATGTTACTAAACTTTCTTGGGGTTCCATATACGCAAAAACGTTTAGTATTTACTACGGTAACAAGCTGTCAGTGTGCACTCCAAAAACCACTCTCCCTATTAACTCTTGAACGATTCGAGATATCTACTTAAAATTTAATACCAGTAAATGAGACAAATTAAGATATTTTTGAGAACATATTTGATATTTTTAGGTTTGGTTTATTCACGGGGAGTAACCCATCATTGTGAACTGACTTATGTCAAAAGTGGACGCTAGAATTTTAGACGCTAGTTTCAGTGTCATTTCTGTTAATCTTTATATTACATAATTTAAAATAAAAATTTACACAATATATTCTGGAAAAGTTGCAGAACTTTACGTTGGTAATTTTGATACATATTTTTCCTCTTTTCATAATGAATTATTCTTTGTTTTAGTTTTGTTAGTATATCCCAATTCTATCCCTAGGGATTGCATTGCTCCCTGCAAACAAGTAAACTTAATCTGCAGCTCCATAGATGGTTTAAAACTTTTACAGCAATTTAAACGGGATATACGCGATATAAGCTTATTTATACACGGTAAAGCGTAAGGCGTAATAGGTTTTTTGAAAAGTAAACTTCTTAGATTAAAATACGTTAATACAACGCCTCATTATATTACCCCGTTTACTGTGGTCATTTTTTTTGAGACCCACCCTTTACTTTAGGGCGTCCGACCAGGGTTGTTGGCAAAGTTACATTGAAGGGGGATAATACCACAGTAATGCATGATAATATCACTTGCACGCAGGCCAAATGCCCATTGTGCATACTACCTTCTGTAGACCACCGGCTTATAGTGACTTCCGAACCACTGTTTGTAAGTCATAGATACAATTTTTGTCCAACAATTCTTTTTTATAGAAATTGAACAAACTATTATTTCTGCCACCTAGTTTAATCTAAGGCAAGTAGATTCAAATTCAACAATTCAGGATAAGACCGCAAAGAGAGCATCCTTAGTATAGTCGGCCACAATTCTCCATGTCACAAGGAGAGCAGCCATACTGTGTAGACCTGAGATCCTTTGCTAAGGACCCTGAGATCATAATAGTCGGCCACAATTCTCCATGCCACAAAGAGAGCAGCCATAATGTACAGTCGGACACAAATCTCAATGTCCCATCGCATGAACTAAATAATTTATCTTCCACCGCGGGGACTCGAACCCACGCTCTAGCCGTGACGAAGTAAATATCAAATGCTTAAACCGCCACGGCCACCACCTATCCTCCGACCAGGGTATTGCCAGAAAATTGTTGTCGGACAAGGTTACCACTTGATTTTAAATATTTTTATTAAACGATCCTGAAAAAATCAGCTGTGAGGTGCTAAATGTTATTACGTCATAACTAACCTAACACGGAGATGTGGAAAGCCGCAGTTAGTCGGACTGGGAAGAAATCACAAACTGCATACTACCCAGGCGTAAAAACTACGCCGTGTCTGTAGCTAAGGGTTAAGGAAAAAGTTTAACAAATTTCTCTCAGCTCACAATGTTTAAAATACAATCCAAATGCAAAGTATGTTGAGAAAATAACATTAAATATTTCAGTATAAGTTACAATGTTAGCTTAAGTGTCTTTACGTCATATTTAGTGAAAATTATGCTCCATTACGAATCCTCCATATGCAATTTCGTACCAACATAATGGTCACTATTCTGTTCGGACGACATCTATTAAACTATAATCAAGGTTTATGTATCTGTGTTATAGCTGGATGGTATTATGTGCTAGTACACAATGAGGGAGAGTGGCGTGCCTTGGGCCAATGATTTTTAAAGAGTTATAGCTCCAAAAACATATCTTTAAATATTTATTTGCATACTGTGGTATAATATATTTTTAAAACTGGCATGAACATAACTACGCGTGAGTTTCAATTTTTTTGTTGTAGTTGGTCTTTTAACAAGTTTACTAATAACAAATTATCAATGAAGTGCGATGGAAGCCTACACTGTAAAAAAAGTAAACTAAATATTCGGTTACAAATGGATAGGGAATCGGAAGTTATTATCCCATACAGTTGACTCTTTTTGGCATATTCCAAGCGTTCTCACAAGAATTCATGTCAGGTGAGTTTGCTGGCCAGTTCATTCTTTAAAAACTCCCTTGCTGTAGCAAATTGGTAACCCTTTTGGTGCGGTAGGAAGTGGCTTTATCATCCATAAAATAAAATTCTCTCCAATTTCGTTTCGCAATGTAAAACGATTGGTTAAATAATGTTTTGGACTTAAATGTTTTGATTGAAAACAGAGGAGGACATACTGCTTACTGACATCAGGTTTTTCACATTTTGTGACGATTTTTTTCAATAAAAATTATTCGATACAATTATTTCGATTTAATTCCTGGCTGTGACATAAAAAAAACCTTTCATGTGATAAAGCATTTCAATAAAATGCAGAATTAAACCCTCACATTTGTTAGAATAATTTTTTTACACTTCAAATTAATTGGGGGACCAAGAATTTTGGCGAATTTAGGAAAATGCAATATACCATTTACTTTTAGTAGTATATAATGGAATGCATAGCATTACATATCTTCCCGACTTGTTTTTTATTAAAAGGTTAGATTTCCCAAAGTTACATGTTGCAAAACATTATCCACTTACTCTTACAATGTTATGTATTTGCAACAGATTTGAAGGTAATAAAAGTCGACGAGAATCTAATAAAAACGTAAAGAATGCTTGCGTATGATATTTGTAGCAACCTTTTTCCGACAACACATAGTATTAGAACTTTTATTGAGTCTGCGTTTTCACGTACCTTAATAATATTTTCAGATGATAAATAGGGTATGGGAGTTTTATCCGAACAGGTTAGCGCGTCAACTTTAAATACCTGACACGCCGGCTAGCGTGAGTTCGATTCTCACTCGCGCCGATTGCTTTTTTCAGTTAATTAATAATTGAAATATGACGAATACGACAGGTGACACAGACACTCCCTATAAACTGGTTCGAAAGTCAGTTAAAGCCGGTGGTTCCCTCTTCTACTAGCGCACACAAGTACTGGACTTAGAGAATGCTTAATTAGGTAGAATAGTACGAGCTTAAACTGACATGTAATGTAATGTATGTTCTCCAAATAATTTTAAAATTAATTAAGCTGCCTACATCCACTAACAGTTCTGTAAATCTTATTGTCATAATATGAAAATAAACTGTTTTATGGACGATATTGACATTATATGCAATACGTTGTAAGTCTACTATTATTTCCTCCCACACACATTCCAAACATATTTCCAGTAGCCACTTATCGGTGCGTCAAACTATACTTTCCCAAAATCAATCTGGTTTTAGGTTTGGACATAGTTGTAATACTGCACTAAGTAAAGTTATTGATGGTAAGTAAGAAGTAAGTAAGAAAGAATTTTAAAGTAAGGGAACGTTAAAGTTTTATGTAACGCAAATTTTGATCATTTTGGACTTTTTTAATTTCAAAGTATTATAAGAAATATTTAAATACACTTCTGCTCAAAAATATCGGCCCACCTAAAAAAATACACATTTTTAAATGCAAATATCTCCAAAACTATTTAATGGATTTATTCGATCTTTTTTTTATTTTGAAGCTTGAACTTTTAGCTCTTACTTACTGGAATAAAAATTATCAAACATCTTTTTTTATACCGGCAGCAATGAAAAGTGCACAGCTATGTTTTTTTACTGCACCTTTCGATATGCGCATGGTTCGCCACTGCATATTTTTTTACAATTTAATTAATTGATTTTATAGCCTAATTAAATGGAAGTAATCTCTTTTTAAATTTTTTAATTTTCCTTTTCTCGTTTAGGAGATATAAGGTTTTTTATAAAAATTTACATTTTTGCAAGTAACAAAAAAACTACGCAATGGATTTAATTAATTTTTTTTTAATTTGAAGCTTAAATCGTAAACTTTTATTTATTTAATTTAGGTTTCTGTTGGAAACATGTTTAAACTGAGTTTACATTGCTTAAATAGTCATGTTTTTTTTACTCGATCTTTTTTGTTGCAATTTAAACACAAACTCAAATCTTTCCATAAGTTTTAAAACTTATTCTAATAGCCACACTTATTGTGACTGATTCCGTCTTTTATTTTTTATCATAAGTCTTCTCATTTAGGAGAAATTATGTTTTTTTGGTAAATAAGGACTTTTTAAGTGGTGGGCTAGTGCCACCCCTGTAACTAACTTTTTTATGATTGACAAGACTTGTCACTTATGTGACAATACTTTTTTAACTCGTTAAAATTTTATTTAATTGTATTATTTAAATGGAAACAAGTCCGGAAGTAGCTGCCCAAGCTGTAGCTCTGCTACAAGAAGGGCACAGTCAGCGTTATGTTGCTCAACAGTTAAATATTACGAGAGCAGCGGTAAGAAGAGTATTCCAACGTTTTGAGGAGACCGGTTCCTTTAGTCGACGCCAAGGAGCTGGCAGACATAGGTGCACGTCCGCTCGGGATGACCGATTTATCGAGCTTAATTCCCTGCGGAATCGTCGTCTAAATTCAGTTAATTTGAGATCACGGCTTCAAGAAACAAGAGGTGTAGCAGTAAGTAGGTCCACTATTGGTCGAAGGCTTTTTGAAAGAAACCTTTGCTCTTATAAGGCCGCAACTGGACCTAAACTCACTGCTAACCATCGTCGTGCCAGGCTGCAGTTTGCAAGAAGACATTTAAACTGGGACAGAAACCAATGGGCAAAGGTTATGTTTTCTGATGAAACCAGGATATGCCTATTTGGGAATGATGCAAGACAGCGTGTCTACCGACGTCCTGGAGAACGTTATGCACAGGCCTGCATTGCAGAAAAAGTTAGTTATGGTGGTGGATCGTGCATGATATGGGGAGGTATATCATTGGAAGCTAAAACTGAACCCGTTTTTATTATAAGGGAAGAACGTGGACGTCAAAGGCGAAGTCTTACAGCGGAAAGGTATGTCGAAGAAATTTTGGAAGAGCACGTCGTACCTTACGCCGGATTTATAGGCGATGACTTTATTTACATGCAAGACAATGCAAAGCCGCATACCATTTTTAAAACCTAATTCTGTATGAAAAACATTGGGAAATATGACTATAACGTCTATAATATTTATGTAGATAAATTTTAACTATAGTGTATACACATTGATAACCTAGCTTCAACCGTGTAATGTTGGTTAGTTTTAGTGTTTTGTTAAATTAAATTGAATGTTTTATTGACCATAATGTAATGTAACTAATAATAACGAAAAACAGCATTGTTGTAAAAAAACATACACGTCTAATACGTTTTTTTGTGTTAAATAATTTTAATAAAATTTAAAATTTGTTTATTGTTATTTTATTTGATAAAATATTTTGTTTAAAAAAAATTAAAAAGCAAAAAGTCCTTAAAAAGACGTTAGAACTTGTTTTTGGAGTACCATTAGAGATTTAAACAGTCTGTGCAAAGTTCGTTCGACATATATGCCTCAAAACGCAGTCTGAGCTGGGAACCAAAAAGTAGCTAACGCAGAAAACGTGTTAATTAAATGTATTTATTTAAGCTAAAGTTATAGAAGTGCAATAGATCTTTATATTCTATCGACGCTTTTCCGTCATATACAGTTTTATAGGGGTGGCACTAGCCCACTGATTAAAAAGTCACTTTTTCCGAAAAACTTTAATTTCTCCTAAATGAGAAGACTTATGATAAAAAATAAAAGAAGGAATCAGTCACAATAAGTGTGGCTTTTAGAATAAGTTTTAAAACTTATGGAAACATTTGAGTTTGTGGTTAAATTGCATAAAAAAAGATTGGGTAAAAAAAACATGACTATTTAAGCAATGTAAACCCAGTTTAAACATGTTTGCACCAGAAACTTAAATTAAATAAATAAAAGTTAAGGACTTAAGCTTCAAATTAAAAAATAAATTAATTAAATCCACTGTGTAGTTTTTTTGTTATTTGCAAAAATGTTTATTTTCAGAAAAAACCGTATATCTCCTAAACGAGAAAAGGAAAATTAAAAAGTTAAAAAAGAAATTACTCCCATTTAATTGGCCTATAAAATCAATTAATTAAATTGTAAAAAAATATGCAGTGGCAAACCGTGCGCATATCGAAAGAAGCAGTAAAAAAACATAGCTGTGTAATTTTCATTGCTGTCGGTTTAAAAAAAGATTTTTGATAATTTTTATTCCAGTAATTAAGAGCTAAAAGTTCAAGCTTTAAAATAAAAAAAAGGTCAAATAAATCTATTGAATAGTTTTGGAGTTATTAGCATTTGAAAATGTGTATTTTTTTAGGTGGGCCTATATTTTTGGGCAGAAGTGTAGTACAATACAAACAACTAACAAAAAATCCAGTACTTACTGTGTTTTACCCTAGAAGGTTTTTGTCAAAAGTTTAACCCAACTTTTAAAATCTGTATGATATGATGTTGTAAAACTTACGATTTCACTGCCTACCTTGATAAAATCTATTAATGCTTTTTAAAAAAATTCGGCAATGCTATCCACTGTGACAAGTATACTAAGAACTGCGAAGTATTACATATCTTCACGGCTTGATTGATATTTACAATTATGGCGAAGGCGCAAGCATTGATTTTAAATTTTTGATATTTTTGGGTAATAAACAAATTATAATTAAATATGTAATTATTTTATATAAATTGGATATACTAAAGGCTTTCTTTAGTTATTTTACTAAATAATAAATACAAGGGCTATTACAATTATTACTGAGCAAAAAAGTTTGTATATGTTATTTTTCATTTCTTTTCTAGTTTTTTTTTTATGTACATTAAACTGTATATAGATAAATATGTCGTTTAAAATATCAATTGTTCAATAATAATCATAGTTCATAGTTCCTAATACAAACATTTTATGTTAACATAGAGGTTTTCCTACCGGGGCTTAAAGTGCTAATTCCTAAAGAGATGTTAGAAGAAGTTTTTATTTTTTGATGTCTGCCACTTTAAACAAAAACTTTCAAAATTCATACAATTTTAATGTTTTTCCTGAAAAATAACTAACTTTCAACTTTGACTGAAGTATCTCGTTAAATATTATTGTGCATGGCAACATAAGCATATAAAATTCTACACTGCCCAACAAAAGTATATATTTAAAATAATGAAAATTATTTTTATCATACATATCAAATAAATAAATAAATATTGCCTTTATTTTCATAGGTAAAACAGAATATCCATTGTACACAAAAGGAATAAACCATTTTAAACACAAAAACTAGTCATAAACGGTATTTGAACAAATAAATTACAATAAGGTACATAATAATTAAATAAATAAACATCATAATACGAATTTACACAATTAGTATGGTTCTAATTGAACAAGGAATGCAAACAAACAGTTTTTAAATAAATTTAAATTACTTGTACTTTTAATAGTTTGGAAATTGAATAAAAAAAGACAAAAATGACTAATAGCAGCCATTTTCATATCATCCAACCGTTTTTATAGTGTTATTATTAAGCGATGTCCGGCGGACCAAAATATTTTATTTTGTTTTTAGATAAATATACCAACAGAATTTTTTTATTAGCAAAAGTCGTGACGACTGAATGTTATTAAAGGGTTGATATCATCATAATATGATAGTGTCAATATTTATATTATTACAGGATGTCGTCCGGTGGAACAAAATAGTTATTTATTTTTTAACAGTAAACGAGTTATTTAATAAAACATTTGGCAGATTATTTTACGTCAAAAACTAAGAAAATTTCTTAACCCATATAAACCCAGAGGGTCCTACAGCCTTACTCCTTCTGTGGCAGTATAGTATAGTTTTGATACTTTTGTTTCATAGTGTACGTAAAATTATGTTACATTGTAAAAATAACACAAAGAAAAGAAATATACTTACATTTGCCTAAGAAATATTTGAAGTACCATCGGGTTTGATACTCTGGATTTTCTAGGACGGGCGAACTTGGTGAACCGAAAACCTGCAAAGACCAAAAGCTGTTTTAGGAAATTTATAGCGGACTAGGTGAACCAACTGAGATTTTTTTTTATAGATTTTAATCTCAAATGCTACTTATACCATACAAAATTGATCAAGCGGACTGTGTTAATAATAACAATAATAATAATAATATTTATTTTTAAGAAAAAATAAAAAATAGTATATTGTAGTATTTACGGACGACGCGAAGAGGAGTCCGAAAACTACAGGCGAAAAAAAAGCACTTTTCCTCTGAGTGGAACATACTATTTTTGCTTCAAGCGTCCTAAATATTATGTTTTATATTAATTTTTGCATTTAATTTATTGCACTTTTCGAGATTTTGATAGTAACTTGTATAATGCAGCATTTGCAATTTTGGAGAGATTTGTAGATGTACAATCCATATATTCTTCTTCAATCATTTTTAATCATTTTCACACAAAGTTTTTGCACAGAATCTCGAGTCAACGACCTGTTTACATAATAAACAAACAAAAAACTGTGAAGTATGATCAACGAACTAATAACTATTCTCTCTAGAATAGGCATTTCATTTGTAAAAACTGACAAAAACGTAGCCAACATATACATTTGTCTGTCTTACTCGCACAGCTTTGTTCTAACAGAGACAACAATAAAAGTTACTGGTAATTGTTATTGTTCAGGCCTGAATATACCTACTATTTGTTTACAAACAAATCTAGATGTTGGCGATACTTTATATTAACGGTATGCGTATTCTAGAGAGAAGAGTTGTTGGTTCGTTGAGTATGATTGTCAACAAAATCAAAGAGTGCTGCCGCCACTGACGGTCTTGCTAATTAATTTTTTTTTTACTGCGTACAACAATGAACTCATTTTTTTACTGTAAAAAAATAGATCACTTCTACAGCCTGTTCCAGAACTCGCGTACCGAAATTTAAGAGGTGATTCTACATCCAAAAATATGAAAAAAAGTTTCTATAAAGGTTGGTCCGGAAATGAGCCCTAAGGGAGCTACGGCCCTTCGAAGATGACGTATTGAATGGGGAACAAAAAAAGCACCAATAAAATTTTAATGCTGCAGGGTGATTCTTCATTTAAAATTGAGCAAAAAAGTATTCTTCACCAAAACACCTAAATTTAATACTAAAGGAGTAATAGTGTTTTAAAAAGTAACGTTTTTGGTGGCACAAAATGTTACTTCCCCTTAATTGCATTTTTTTTTTGATAACGGTTGCTCCTACAGTGTTACACTATATGATATTTTATATGTATTTTTAATCTAGAAATCTATATTTTTTACAACAAATCCAAAAAACATACACAGAAAAGTTTGGGGCAAAAATGTTTTAAGCCTCATATATTTTGTCCGTCTGGGCACGCCTCTGGATAAATTAAAAAAATAAGTTAACATAAACTTATTGCCCTTATTAATACTAGTATACATGCAAAAGCTCGCCGCTCTAGCTTAAACGGTACCCGAGTTATTAATTAAAAACCTTATTTTTATTACAATTTTAAAGGGCCCTAGATCCCTTAGGGCTCATTTCCGGACCAACCTTTATAGGAACTTTTTTTATATTTTTGGATCTAGGATCACCTCTTAAATTTTGGCTTGCCAGTTATGGATCACCCTGTATCTAGTGTGTTCAGTTATAAATTATGAACATTTTAGTACGTTTGAGCAAAAAATATATTTTTTAAATAACAGTACTCGATTTTTTTTCGAAATCGAGGTAAGACAAGATATGATATCTCGATTTCTAGATTCTCTTGAAACTCTTTACCTGGGCAGACCAAATAAACCTCATAAATTATAAGGGACATTAATGTCTCTGTTATGTGCAAATCCGTACACCTCACGGTGCAGTAGATGGAAAATTTACTTCGAATTTAAATAAACCCTTTGTTTTTAATAAATCGATTCTATAAGATCTAACTATCATTTAAGGAAAAAAAAATGTAGGGGAAAGGGGGGGAATGGCGGCCTCTAGGGTAATGGCGGCCTCTAGGGTAATGGCGGCCATCGTATAACTCAGTTGTATATTCATTTTTCAATTTAAATACTAGATGCTCCATGTACTCGTGAATAGTTTATAGTGTATCTAGAATGGGATTGACGCCCAATCGGTAAAGTAGAAAGTTATAAGAGAAAATAGCGATTTTCCAGTTTTGATGTATCATTCCTCTAGTTTCAAAGTTATGCAAATAAATTAATTGAGCCTAATTAGTTACATTTGTGGTATATGTAGTGTAAGTCGCTAGTGTAGTTTAGGACTATGTAATAGATTGATAATTAATTCAGTTAATTTTGTGTTTTGGGTAAAAATTTGTTAACGTCATATTTAAATTTTGATATTGGAGATACCCCGAATTTATAAAAGAATGAGTGTAAAAGCACAATGAACGTCTGAACAACTTAAGAAAAACTCCGAAGACTCTTCGGATGAAAGTGATGATAAAAATGACAGGGCAATAAATCACGAACTATGTCTAATATGTGGTGAGTTTGGTAAAGACCGTGAGCTATGGATATGCTGCTTAAATTGTATCCTATGGGCACAAAGAATTCACTAACTTTGAACTAAAAGTCTTTGTGATTTTTCTGTATTTTTTTTTTTGAATGGGGGTAATTCTGGCTATGCCGTAATTACCCCCAGCCTGCAAGTAATGCTGGCCTTTGCAGTAAAAAAAAATTGTCAAAAGTTTGTATTTCAATTTAAATATTTTTTGAGAATATCGTTTTATACAGCATACTTTCAAGTTTCATTTAACTCATTTCCATGAAAAAATCATTAATAAAGCTAAAAATTACGAAGAGCCTTAGGCGGCCGCCATTTCCACCCTTTCCCCTATCTAGTCGTTTTTTTTTTTAAACCGTGCACATTTTTTACTCCTTATTTATTGCATTGATCGATATAGCCTTTTTTTTTGAGCAACTTTACTTTTTGAAGTTCTTTCTAGCTTTGACTGTTTTTTAGTTATTCGCGACAAAAAAATGCAAAATGGCCAACATAGACAACAAAGTTAGTAGCGGCTTAAAAGATTTTTTTATTTTTGCGTTATAGATAGATTTATTAAAAAATCTGCTGCCAAGAAAATAATACTTTCCCCTATAGGTCTAGTTTCATTAAATTTATTTTATAAAATCCATAACGAAAACAAAATATTAATAAAAAATAAATTAAAAACAATTTTTAAAAATTCCTATTTTCGTATTCGCGTAAAACGAAAAATATATATTCTTTAAATTGTTTTAACCCCTTACCCACCCCCATTTTTACCAAAAACAATCCTAGCCCAAACTTTGGTCCAAATTCGAAATCTTTGGCTCGAAGCGTTCACAGACAGACAGACAGAAAGACAGACAGATTTTTTTTACGGAAATCATATTATATTGGATACAATTTTTTTATTAACGAAAGAATTTCCTCGGGAAAAGTTAAATTGGGTTTATTTAAAGTTGATCTAAATATTCCCTGAACCGCACCGTAAGTTGCATACATTAAATACACCTGTGAATTGCAGAGTGTGAAATAATGTCAGCGTGAGCATGATTTATTTTCAGTTAGAAAGTTAAAATTAACTCATTTTAAACCTGTCTAAAATTGAAGAATTAATGTATAAATATGGCAAATAAAAGCCTTGCTATTTGTCGAAAAATAATTATGTTGTGTCTATTTACAGTTTGCGGCATGCATCGTAAACAATAAAAAAAAAATATTTGTTTTTTTTTGTTTTACGAAATAAGAAACTTATTTTGAAAAAAAAATATATATATTTTTTTTAATTTTTTAATTTTTTTTTTTTGTTTTTGATTTTAATAAACCTAGGCCTATAGGGTAAAGTATTATTATGTTGGCAGCCATTTTTTTAGTAGTATAGTTTAAAGTAAATCGTGAATATTTATTATTTATGTTTTTTATTCGTGTATATTGCTGTTAAAGTTTGGAAACGATGAACACGCGAAGATATTTTTTATGAATTTTTATGTTAGCGCCTGCTTAGAAATCACTACACTAGTTGAAAAACCAGCTGGTAGATTTTTAATTTGGCATTAGATTTGAATTCAGCGCCTCAAAATCTATAAGACTGGATAGGTCTATACCTCAGGACAATAACTTTTGTTTCAAAATAAAGCGGATTTGAAAATAATATGTAAGATTTTTGTGTGTTTTCACTCATTTTTTGAGTCTAAAAAAAAGTTTACAGGTTGTAGTATTATTTGACGTTTAGTTCGATCTCAGCAGTTCAAAGTACATAAAAGTAGCTTAATATCTACTTCTGCACATAAAATTATTTAAAATAATATACATTTCTTAAAAAAAAAAATGTGAATGAGTAATTTCACTCATTTTCCAAACCAGAAAAAAAATGAGTGTATTATGGTGCTGTTTTGATACTGATTTCTTATTCAGCGACTCAAATTCATAAAAAAACGCGAGAAATTATTTTAAATATGAGATTTTTGAGTATTTTTTGTCTAGTTAAAAAAACAGCAGGTAGATTTTAAATTTGACATTTGATTTGAATTTAGCACCTCAAAATCTATGAGACTGGATAGGGACAGAAATCAATTGTTTGTAAAATTTACTCCTACTAGGAGGGAAAAAATTATTATTGCTATAGGTGAAGAAAATTGATTTCACAATTTGACAACATGATAAATAATGGTATGTTCTAAAGCTAGTAGTGAAAAAAAATATTTAATGTTTTTATTATCAAATACTTTTTGAAACTTACCGCATCTTTTTCCCCTTGTGATTCTCCATTTTCTATCCTAAATCCTCTAGTAAGTTCCTCGCCGTCGGCTTCCGGCTGCTGAAGCTGAAAATGATGAATCGTAATTAACTTCAAGAAATGGACAATTAAATAGAATTACCCATGTTACATAAAAAGGCAGAGTAGCATCCCTATTTTCAATTTCCCTATTCCCTAATATCTACTCCACTCCCATAACATCCCTACTTTACAACAGAGTTTGGCACAATTACTTTATGATTACCAGTCATCGGCGAATTTCCAGTGTTCGCATAAACGCCGCGTCGATTCTATCGTTGACGCAAGGTTTTAAATATTTACATTTTTATTTCTTTTTATCTTAATTTTTTTTAATGATCCCATTTAAACGAGTTAGGTGGGAAAAAAGTTATCGATAAATAAAATTTAAAACTTAGATTTTAAGCTTTCACGGCCATTAAGAAATAAAGAACTTTCACTTTCGGGTTTAGACCGTGTTAATGGATTTTCACTTTCCGACGTTTGACTTCAACAAAAGACAAAATACCCCTGAGTTCAGAAGGCGTATATAAAATACCCTGCTCCTGTGGTACGGTTTACATAGGTGAAACTAAGAGAAAAATTTCTACAAGACTTCAAGAGCATGAGCGCAATATAAGATAGAAACAAATTTCCTTATCGGCAGTAGCCGAACATGTACATGAAACAGGTCATAAAATCAATTTGTCTGAAACAAAACAAATATTAACAGAAAACAGAAAAATGCCAAGGAAGATACGGGAATCGATAGAAATCATCAAGCATCCTAACAATATCAATCGGGACACTGGTTACCACTTACCTGCAATATGGAAGTCTTTGATAGGAAAAACCTCGTCACGGGTGAATAACCACAACTCGTCATAAATAGTGACACAAGTTGATTCGAAACTTAGTTTCAGATTAATCCCTGAAGATGTCTCTAGTAGTAAGAGACGAAACGTCGGAAAGTGAAAATCCATTAACACAGTCTAAGCCCGAAAGTGAAAGTTCTTTATAAAATTTAAAACTTTCGTATTCTTAAAAGATAAAAACCGAATATCGGTTTTTTCTTCGAAAAACACCGATATATATACATATTTATAGTTAATATGTATAGTCAATATTGATATGTGTAACAAAGTAGTCGTGAAATGTTTCGATTTAGTGACCCTTATAAAAATTTCCCTCATAATTCGGCAAAATTATTCCGTAAGCTTATGTTTCTGTGTTTATTTTCAACGTTGATGAGTCATAACTGAGTTTATGCCGATTACTTTATGATTACAGTGCAATTATTTACTTAATTATTTTGTACACTCAGAAAAATCTCATCTTGTAAAATCAATAAGAAATTATTTTAATTAAAAAAATTGCCTTTTAAAATATTAAAAGTAAAAACTTTACGTTTTAGTTATGAACAATATTAATATAAAAAATAATTTTTACACCAAAACGTTATTCACTTTAAAGTAAAATTCTTGTCCCTTACTTTCTTATTTTAATGTTTTCTAAATAAAATTATAATATTTATGTCATAAATGCAAAAGTAATAATAAAAGTAACCATACAAAAAGTCAGATGTTACCCACCCTAGGAGGACCATCCTGTATATTTCAAAATATTTTTGGAATGTGCCATTTTTCAAACCATACAACTTTTCCCTTTAAAGTTTTTCTCTAAAGTGAATACTTTACTTATATATCGACCGAGTCGGCTTCGTTGAGACAACCTATCTAATATCCTGAAAAAAAAAACATACTTTGTTGTAAATTAAGTATGGGGACCCCCTTTTACAGTTTATACTTTTATTAAAAAGCGAGCAATTTTTTTTCTTTTTTTTTTATTTGTGTAAAATAAAAAACATCACTCTAAACATTCTGAAAATTTCACAAAAAAGCGAGCAATTTTTTTTCTTTTTTTTTATTTGTGTAAAATAAAAAACATCACTCTAAATTTCACAAAAAAATATTAAGTATTAACCAACTTATTGACTGTAAAAGTCCAAACTTTCCTCAATATCGCCAAAAAACATGCAATTTTTTCATATTTTTTTTTCACAATACTATGCAGATATAGCTAAATACCAACATATATTTTTTTGAACTTTTTTCAAAGGGCAGTTTTTTTTTTAATTGGATCTGAAACACACGTGTCAGTTAATTTGTCACCGACAGTAGATTAAGATATTATTTTTATCTCTGAATGAAAAAATAGGAAATCTGTTAATAGGACAAAACCTTGTTGAAGAATATTTTTCAGTTTTAATAAAAATTATGAAAGTACACATATTTCTTTTTTAAAACTTCTATTTTATATTGCGCAACGAATTAAATTTAAATTAAAACTATAAACAAAATTATAGAGAAAATTCTCAGTCGTGTGCAAACTCATTTATATATTTTAATCTACAGAGCGGTCAAAAAGTCACCCCCCCCCTCTTAACTTTTGAACGAGTTGAGATATCGACTTAACTCCAAACCAAAGATCCAGACCGAACACTTAAATGAGACAAACTCAAAAATCAAAAAAAAGTTTTACCCCCGACGAAAAATTTTCATGACTATGTCCTCACCTCACAAAGATTTTGATGACTAAATAAAAAAAGATCCTCACCTCCCGAAAATGTCGAAAAAAAAAATAGAATTAAAATAATAAAGATTTAAAATGAAAATTTAATAAAAAATGACATGACCTGTCAAAAATTGACAAGTGATACATGCTTGTTGTCAGAATGAATTTTTGAATAGAAATATGTAAAAATATACAGGGTGTTCCATTTAAAAAAATATTTACATTTACATTTTATATCCAATGTAATATTATATAAATCAACAAAAGTTTAGTTTTTATCGAATGAAAATAATCTTAATTTTAGGGTGAACCTAAATAAAACTCACCCGGTATATCTTTTATCTACGTACCTAATATCCATGTCGAAGAGTATACATTATGGATTGCGAAGCATTACATATTTTTTAACTTGTTATCCCTTTTGTACATTGTTATAACACTTATTGTGCGTGTAAAAACGTAATTTTAGGTCTAAATATATTTGAAGTAGCAATTTTACACGATAAATGTGGCAATATACGTTTCAAAACTAAATAAAGAGTATATTTATTGGATCCTTTTAGACACTAGTTATCTTAAGTTATCTATAGCATGCATCTAGACAGTTTTTATTACTTACTTAAATTGTAATAAATTTTATTTACAATCACGGTATTGTGGAATTAGCGCTAAGTAGAGAGATTCAAAATAACTTTAAAACTTTAAAAAGAAGGAAAGTCAGAATTAACAGTTATGGGCTAAGTCAGGGCTGGACAGAGCCAGCCCGGGCCTCGGGAAAACTTTATTCCCGGCCCCCCTCACCTCTGAATAAAAAGCTTTACCCCTGTCAGAAAACAGAACATTTTCGCCGCCGGGCCCCCTCGAGAGCCAGGGCCCCGGGGAATCTTCCCTCCTCCCTCCTAAATCCGGCCCTGGGCTAAGCAGTTGAAACCTATCACGTGACATGTACCTTTCTGCCTTGATGTGAGCGACTTTGGCCAAGCTTTGAACAGTGTACACCTTTTTTTTGGAAAATGAATTTCTTTTACAAAAAAAAATTAAATTAATACAAACCTTTCATCAATTTTTTCGAAAAAATTGTTTTTTTTTTTCATGTTCCAAGTGAATCACTATGTAAAATTTTTAAAACAGCGTCGTCGCGACGTGGTAAAATATATTAACTTTAAAAAATAATTTTTTCAATTCTAATTTTTGTTTGCGGTAAACGAATATGTGGTACTTTGATCCGACCAGTATTTATAAGCAAGGGATTGTAATTTTTAACGCCATCCCCCGTATGTCATGTCACGTTAAATTTGTATACAGGGTGATTCAGAAACAAGGTACAAAATTTTAAGTGGTGATTCTAGGTCCAAAATTATGAAAAAAAGTTCCTATAAAGGTTGGTCCGGAAATGAGCCCTAAGGGTGCTACCACCCCTACAAAAAATGGAACACCTTTTGCAACTTTTTTATTTTGACATATACATGTAGTTACTTCTAAAGGACTAGGGTGTTAAAAACGTGTTGTGTAACGAGTGCTTTATACAATTTTTTCTATTTTGCTCTAACATTTAAAATTACATTTAAATTGATGACCGATTTAGGGATTTTTGTTTTAGGTTGGCATTACAATTTTACCATATTTGAAATTCATAGAACAAACGATATTTTGATAATTTTTATAGTCAGCTCTTCTCTTTTTCACTGCAAGTAACCAAGCCAGAATTTTAGCACTTAAAAATTAACGTAAAACACAATTTCGTAGAAAACTAAACTTAAAAGCTGTGTTGACGTTTGCACGGAAAACGCCAAGCGATTGTCTTGTTCTGTAATGCCAATCCAAAAGAAAAAAAAGTACATCAAAAGAACACGCAAAATGCGTGTGATTATGAACTTATAAGAGTCGCAAAATAGAAAAAAAACACTTATAAACACTTAAAATTCCTGAGTCCGCCTAAGGACGAATTAAGTTAATTTATGACATTAATTTAAGTTATTCAAAGTTTAAAATTCATTAAATTTGAATCTAAGTTATATTATGTTTAAAATTGTTACGCTGGATAACTTCTTAGCGGGTAGTTATAGTTAAATTAGTGTATTTACGTCAAAAAATGCCTTACACAGTGCGCCCCCTCTTTAAATTTTAAACAAGTCGACATTTTATTTGCCAAAAAGGTCACGTTACCTCCGTAACTTTTTAATTTATAAATAAATTTGAGCAAATATTACATTTTCTTGATTAATTGAAAATAAGGGCCCTTTATTCTAAAAATACAAAAAAGTTAAATAAAATGAGAAATATTTTTTATTTTAATTAAAAAAAAATTAAACTTATTTTGTTTTTTAATTTTTATTTTTTTTTATATAATTTTATATTAAACCGTCTTTTGTTTTTTATTATTAAGTAAGAGAACTTTTGTTTTATTCGGAGTTTTGGTAGTCACGTGACCCTTTTCGGGATTAAAAAACGATTCGGCCGAAAAAGTCCAAACCCAAAAATTGTACCATTTTAATATAACTTGTCACTAAAGTCATTTGAGGACTTAGCTAAGTCAAAGATATATAAAACTAAGTATAACAGTCATCTTGTTTGAAACATAATTTTTTCAACTCTACATAATAAGTAAAAAAATTCTAAAAGTGTTTTGCAAAGTCGAACAAAAAGTAAGTAACGGCGAACCGTGATATTGCTTTTTGCGCCACTGCAAATCGTGACAAGGAAGTAGCTAGTTCAAACTGGCTAAGTGGCTTTTCTGGCATTAGTATAAATAAAAAGTTAATTACAAACTTATTGAAAGAGCTTAATAAGACTTTGAAATCAGAAACCATTGTGTACCACTTGTAAACAAGTTTTATCTTAATCAAATTTAACGCATAATTTAATTAAATGCTTTTTCTATTTTCTACAAACCGAAAGCTAACACTGGTCTACAAAAAAAATCTTTTTTTTTTGTGATATAATGTCAATGTCAATGTCTTTATTTTTTATTTAGGGTAGGATCACCGGTTTTAGCCACTGCACCGGTTTTAGCCAGTCAGAGTAGTTTTTTGGGTATAGCTAAGAAATAGGAGACTTTAGATCAAAATTATCGTTTAAATCCGATTTGAAGTTGGGACAACAAATATGTTAAATAAGTTTTAACTGTAGCGAAACGAATACAGCGCCTATTTAAAATTTTGATTTTGAAAAAAATGTAATTTCTTATGACTTTTCTTAATAAACCGCCAGAAAAATTATTTTAAATATCTAATTCAGGTAAAATTAAATTCGTAAAACATTTATATCAAATTAAAGGTAAGTCATTAAACAGTTACTTTATTAATATTTTAATACATATTTTGCAGAATTTATTCTTAAATTTGCATGGCGATAACTGGGACACTAATATGCTTCTCTTTCTAGCTATAGCCACAGAATTGGCTAAAACTGGAACCTAAGTAGTACCAGTTATAGCCAATGTCAAAAAATATCAATATGTCAAAATTACTGTACAAATAATAAAGATTATAGCGAAAACCACCTTTAAATATTAGCCAATAATACATTTAAATTAAAAAAGGAGGAATATTATACAAAATATAGTCGAGAACGGGCCATCAAAATGACTCAAATGATTTAAGACTGAAGCTGAAAACTAAACATGTCACAATGTGAAATTGTAACATACATGTAAAGTTTTTTGTAAAACTTATAGTGTCGAATATGGTATAAACTACCAGCTGGTTCAGATCCCAAAAAGACTCTAAACAATTAAATAAAAAATAAATAAAATTAATAAAAATTTATAATTATAAAAAACGAAATCATTTTAAATATTGATTAAGAAGTATATATTTTTAAAAAACTATAAATTTTAAATGTTCTAAAACTGTTACAAAAATAAAAATAATTTATTTTTAACATCTTTTTAGTTTTTTTTTAATGGTGGCTATATCTGGTGAATTTTTATGGCTAAAACCGGTGCTTGGGTGGCTAAAACTAGAGAATTAGTATTATTTTGTTTGTTTTTCATTTTATAACATATCAGCTGAAGTTATATTGTTTAAACATTTATTTTATAGTAGAGATATATTGTAAGTTTCAGAAAAACCAAAACTTGCAACCTTAACATTATAATGGAACATAATAAAAAGAAATAAAAACAGAATTTTTCTTAATGTGGCTATAACTGGGGTATCTACCCTGGAGTGAAAGAATGAGATACAAGGATGGAGCTATATGTAGCAATTGAAGAAGATAAAATAATAAATTTGAAGTTAAAATTATTGTAAACTGAACACTAACGATTTGGAATATTTTTATCAAAATTAATGGAGAGCCCCTACCACAAGCCAAAAGCTTATTTGGGATTCTCCATGACTATGTAGTAAATTATAAATAAATAAATAAATAAATAATGCCTTAAGTATTTTTTTCTACTACCTAATTTAGTGCTAGCTTACATATTATCTACCGTTGTCAAGGCTTGTTTACGTTGACAACCAATAAAATCAGTGAACTCATTTATTATTGACCGTTGTTAAGCATTGTTTATTGACGACGGTCAATAATGAAAAAAATTAAGACAGCTGATAACTTTTTTCAACTTACTTGTCAAACTGACAGCTGTGTCAGGTGGGGTGGCCAGGGGCGATAACAACTCGAAAAGTAGCTTATCGCCATTGGTCGCCCCCTTAGTCTGACACTGGATTTTGAGTATTACAATTTACTTGTGGAACTCTAAAACTTAGGAAAAGACAAAAAGTTAATGAATCTCTCTTAAAAAATGCCCAAGTTGTAAGCGACAACAAAAAGCATTTAATTAAAACCAAGGCACTCCACTATTTTGTCCCCTGAAATCGTAACCGATTTTCAAAAAAAATGGCCTTTACGTAATCGCCACACCCTAGCCCACGATTTACAACGGCCTAATTGCAGCTCTCTGTGCAGGAGTTTGTTTTGGTTTTTTCTAGGTTTAGACTTTTTTTTTTAATGAGGGGGCCTTGGTTTACGTTAACATTGGTTTGGCGTCTGTTTGGTGTTTTTTTTGTTGTAAAAAAATGTTTTTTATCCACTACATACAGATAATAAGACAATTACCAGCTTTATTTTAAATAGATAAACTCAATAACAACCCCCGCGTGGCTTTTACTTTATTGAGTGGATAATTATTTATTTTACCCACTCAACTGTCACTTGTCAAATTATTTTCTTGTAAATGTCATTAAAATTTTTAATAAAAATATGAATTCCTAAGCTATTTATTGGATACAACCTTGTATGGCACTCATGGGTAAACCGATATTGCCCTCGAAAATTAATCTGCTTGGCTGACGCCTCGCAGGTTTGGACTTCTCATGGGCAATATCTTACTTTACCCACTAGTACCATAAATAACTATTATTTAAAATAATATATTGAAAAACTGTCAGCACATACGCGGTAGAAAGTTTTTTAAGTTGAAAATTCGGTTTCAGCACACAAAAATACTTAAAGTATGATAGGTTTAGTGCTTGGAGAATTTTTTTTTGTAGACCCTTGTAATTGAAAAACACATAATTGATTTATTTAATGATTAATATATCATCATTAACCCTTAAATGCATCACGTTTCCGTTTGACTACAAACTAATGATACAAATTAAATTTAATCCAGGTGTTTGCGGTTATTAAAGCCGATTTACGCAAACCTCAAGCAAATGCAATGTAATTGCAATTCAAATATTGCGCATTTAAGCGGGCAAAACCTGAGCAGTTCTATCGATAGAAAAAAACAAGCCGTGAAGATATGTAATGCTACTCATTTCATTGCATACTATTCACAGTAAATGGTATATTGCATTTTCCCAAATCCTTAAAAAAAAATTATTAATTTATTTTTGCATTTTCGGGTTTAGAATATCATAAAACGCCGATAAAATGTAAACAATGTGGGTGTTAAAAAAATGTCTGTCTATATTAAAATATACATACAGCCTGTTCCAGAACTCGCTTACAGAAATTTGAGGGTATAATAGAAACCCTCTGGAAAATATGAAAAAAATTAAAAAAAAAATCCTTCTTCAATACTAATTAAAAAGGAAGCTATTTAATCTGACCAATCCTGTTGCTGATGTTAAATTACCTACAAATTAGTTTTTCCCTACTTATTAGTAACTATGGTTCCATTTTAATTGTTGACGCGTGCATTGTTTGAGACTTTCAACTTTAGAATCTTTTTAGGTTATTATATTTTACAAAACCAACAGAGGTTATCAAATATTCTTTTTTATAGGGTCAATCCATCCGGCGGTAGTTTTTTGACATAAATAAATATTTATGTCACATTAATCACGATTTCAGCCTACAGAATATGTACCTGCAATAATTAAATTTGTTTCCATAGCTACAAATTCAACTTCTAAAGGTAATTTAACATCAGCAACAGCATTGGCCAACTTAAAGCGTTCTTATTTTTGAACTGAACGAAGATGGATTTTTTTTTGAGATTTTTTTCGTATTTTCCAGAGGGTTTTTAATATACCCTCAAATTTCTGTACGCGAGTTCTGGAACAGGCTGTTCATTAATTATACGCCCCCCCATTAACAAAATTTCTATATTTTTAAAATTTTATTTTGCGCCAATGTAAATAATTAAAGAATTTAATTCAATTACTTATATTTGTAATTGAACTTATTAAATTACTTGAAAGCTTCTGTTACGTTAATTAATTATAATGAAAAACAGACTTCCACTTGGCAAAAATTCAATTTATCTCGATGAAAATCTGGATGATGCTCAGAGACAATCGAAGTGTTCTTTTGTATTCATTTATTGGATATTTTACTTAACAGTTATACTTCGGTGAAGAAAATAAAAAAAAGAAAAGAAAATGTAAAGCCTTTACAGTAAACGTATAGGTATATAAAGGGTATGGGTATAACAAAGAACTTTTACCTCAAGAAGTAATTTCAGACCAATGTTTATGAAGGTGTCATTTTTTTGTTTGTTTATTTACTAACAGAAACGCGATACAGCTTTGTGGTGTAAAATGTAGATGTCGCTAGTCGACTTTCAGGCTACCTAGTAGCGATGTTGCATAGTTTCCACCTTATCATGAATTCAAATCATTATACTTAAATTAAAAATGTAAAAAACTTTATTGTGTATACTATAATTATGTTTAATAATATAGTATATTGAAATCTATTAAAATTAAACTACTAGTTCATATAAAACTCATACAGAACTAATGTTTCTTAAAATTTACAATAAAATATCCAAAGTATATGTTTCCAATCGGCAACACTGTACCCTGTCAGTGATTTTACGACATTAGACTGTGAGTTTACACATTCTTCTCTCTCTTTACGCGTACTAAGTGCAAACAATAGTCACTCCCCACCAGCCACCGTAGTTGGTTCACGCTTCAAACAAAGCATACGGTAGATTTCATCATGTTCCTTCTTGAGGTAAAAGTTCTTTGGGGTATAAGGATAAAACTTTTATCTCGATATATACGTTCCAAAATATGATTTATTTGAGCGCGTGCACGAACTTGATTAACCTATTATATTCTATTAAGGAATCAATCTGGTTTATAATAAAAAAATCAAATTTTCTGTTTTTTACATTTTTCGTAGACTTTTTCATTATTTTTCATTAAAAGAAAAACTTTAAACGCGTTTTTCTCAAAACAACGTTTTTTCGGTCGGCGACAGTGATTTCTCCGGAACCACTGGACCGATCCTTATGAAATTTTAACCACATATTCTACACATGAATAGCTTCAGAGTATTCTATAACCGTATTTAAATTGTAATTTTTATATATTTTTTGCCAAAAACAGTGAAAAAATAACTTATTTTTGTTTTTTTTCTTTAAATCTCGAGAGTTGGAAATGTAATTTTCTTATGTGGTTAGAACAGAATTTTATTCACAAGCATAAATAAATAAATAACACATTACCTCGTAAAATTCACCATTTTAAATGATCTTCTATAGAAATTTTGCAGATTTCTAACGTCACTATAAAGTTCAACTTAATAATAATTTAAATAAGTGGCTCGTTGTTATTTCCTATTATCAGTCTCGGTATGAACCATATAATATATAAATAAATATTATTTCTTATTGTTTTTCGTATAAATAAACAAAAATGTTAGGTTATTTTATTCGCAAACTTCAACTGTTTACAGACAAGGCGATAGTTTCGCCATCTATGAGGTATAACCAAAAGTTAAAAACAGGTTAGATATGAATTCATATCTAACCTTGGTTGAAAATTAGAAGCTTTTTTAACTTTAAAAGAAGTAAACAAAAATGATAGATTTTGCAAGTTTTAATAATACATGCAAACGACGTTTTTCTGTCCAATAAATGATAATAAGACAATTACCAGCTTCATTTTAAATAGATAAACTCAATAATAACCCCCGCGTGGTTTTTACTTTATTGAGTGGATAATTATTTATTTTACCCACTCAACTGTCGCTTGTCAAATTATTTTTTTGTAAATGTCATTAAAATTTTTTAATAAAAATATGAATTCCTAAGCTATTTATTGGATACAACCTTGTATGGCACTCATGGGTAAACCGATATTGCCCTCTCGAAAATTAACCTGCAAGGCGTCAGTCAAGTTAATTTTCTCATGGGCAATATCTTACTTTACCCACTAGTACCATAAATAACTATTTTTTTATGTTGCTTACATACCACGATAAGCATTTGGGTTTTTTTTTTAAATACAAATGTAAGATTTTATGTTAATTTACTTACACTTAAAAAACCAAAGAAGAAAACTAGAAATTACGAAAAAAAAAAATGTTTTTGTTGAAACACAGTGCGCTGAACATGTGTCGCTAGGTACTAATTTAAGTTTATCCCTCACATTTAGGAAATTTAAAGCACACGCTTTTCCATGCATCCAAATTGGGCAATAAGATCTTTCGTCTTCTCTATAGAGAGGTTAAAACCTTTCTGGGTTGAATAACATAAAATTGGGACCGCTTTTTTCTTAAAGCTGTATTTTCAATTTCGGCTTAGAGTACATTGAAAATAATAGAATATTTTCTTCTATTTATATAATTTTCATATAAATTCTTAAAAATAAACATCTTATAGTATATTAAAGTACTAGTTTCATAACATACGTTTTTAGCGCACGAGTACAAGTTTAGAAAACGAGCCGCTTGCGGCGAATTTTCTAAAGTACTGGTGCTCTAAAAACGTGTTATGAAACGAGTGCTTTATACAATTTTTTCTATTTTGCTCTAAAAAACTTACATTTAAATTGACGACTGATTTAGGGATTTTTGTTTTGGGTTGGCATTACAGTTTAGACTATGTTTAAAATTCTAAGAACAAATGATATTTTGATATATTTTACAGTCATCTCTTCTTTTTTCACTGCAATTAACTAGTCCACAATTTTAACACGGTAAAAAATAACCCAAACACAAAATTTTGTAAAAAATTAAACTTTATATCGACATTGACATTTGCAGGCAAAACGTCAAGAGACAGGCTTTTGTATGTTGCCAACCTAACAGAAAAAAAAAGTAGAGACCTCTTATGGGCCTATAAGAACACGCAAAATGCATGTGATTATGAGCTTATAAGAGTCGCAAAATAGAAAAAGAATTAAGAAAGCTATGTATTGACCTATCTTATAAAAAAAGCATTCAACCAAATGTAATGTAAGATTTTATGTTAATTTACTTACACTTAAAAAACCAAAGAAGAAAACTAGAAATTACGAAAAAAAAAAATGTTTTTGTTGAAACACAGTGCGCTGAACATGTGTCGCTAGGTACTAATTTAAGTTTATCCCTCACATTTAGGAAATTTAAAGCACACGCTTTTCCATGCATCCAAATTGGGCAATAAGATCTTTCGTCTTCTCTATAGAGAGGTTAAAACCTTTCTGGGTTGAATAACATAAAATTGGGACCGCTTTTTTCTTAAAGCTGTATTTTCAATTTCGGCTTAGAGTACATTGAAAATAATAGAATATTTTCTTCTATTTATATAATTTTCATATAAATTCTTAAAAATAAACATCTTATAGTATATTAAAGTACTAGTTTCATAACATACGTTTTTAGCGCACGAGTACAAGTTTAGAAAACGAGCCGCTTGCGGCGAATTTTCTAAAGTACTGGTGCTCTAAAAACGTGTTATGAAACGAGTGCTTTATACAATTTTTTCTATTTTGCTCTAAAAAACTTACATTTAAATTGACGACTGATTTAGGGATTTTTGTTTTGGGTTGGCATTACAGTTTAGACTATGTTTAAAATTCTAAGAACAAATGATATTTTGATATATTTTACAGTCATCTCTTCTTTTTTCACTGCAATTAACTAGTCCACAATTTTAACACGGTAAAAAATAACCCAAACACAAAATTTTGTAAAAAATTAAACTTTATATCGACATTGACATTTGCAGGCAAAACGTCAAGAGACAGGCTTTTGTATGTTGCCAACCTAACAGAAAAAAAAGTAGAGACCTCTTATGGGCCTATAAGAACACGCAAAATGCATGTGATTATGAGCTTATAAGAGTCGCAAAATAGAAAAAGAATTAAGAAAGCTATGTATTGACCTATCTTATAAAAAAAGCATTCAACCAAGAACTGTTGTTTTGAGTGTTGTATGATACATTGCGTATTTAAAGGTTAAGTTATGGTGTACCACCACAAGATTTGTGACATAAGGATGAACGGACAAAAATTAAATTTTCTAAGATTTCGTAAAAAAACATTGTTTATAAAATGTTTGATCTCGTGTAGTTTTTGACGAATTTGAAAAGCATCGTATATTACTCTTTTAGCTAAAAAATTGATAATCATTCTGTTCTTAAAATTTATTTATACAAAAATTAAGTAATAAAATACTGTTGACAAGAAATTGATTACATTATTAATTACACAGGCACACAAAAAAGAGGGCTGATTCCCCAGACAAGACAAATATTTCTATACGTTTTTGGGGTCACTAAATCCGAATTTGGGATCTGGGTTTGACTCGGTCAGGTCGCATTTCATTGCTAACTGCAAAAAAGTGATGAAAGTTTCATCACTTTTCAAAGGTTAGCAACGAAATGCGACCTGATCGAGCCAAACCAACCACAGATTCGGATTCAGCGACCCCAAAAACGTATATAAACATAACTTTTTTTTGTGAGCCTTTATTATTTACGTAAATATCTCTGTTATTAAATAAAATACAGTCAGTGCTTCAAAAAATACTTTCGGCACTCAAACCATTTTTCATCAATTGATAATGATTATTTTTCTGAACACCTTTGTTTTATGATTTTTTTTCTATCGTCATTTGTCAGTTATTTGAAGTAAAATATGTTGAAATTTTAGTGGTGTGTTAATTTTGACGCAAAGTGTATAATATACAGAATATTATTCTTAATAGTTTATCTTACCTGTTCCACAGATCCATAATAGCGCCTGGAAAAGACGCCTCTTCTTGATATGAGATCACTAGCAGTCGAACTGTAAGAAAGAAAATTATTTTAATATTTTTATAGAGACTTACAATTCTTGTGCCACCTTTAATATTTTTTCTATTTTGCGACTCTTATAATCACACGCATTTTGCGTGTTCTTATAGGCCCATAAGAGGTCTCTACTTTTTTTTCTGTTGGGTTGGCAACATACAAAAGCCTATCTCTTGACGTTTTGCGTGCAAATGTCAATGTCGATTTAAAGTTTAATTTTTTACAAGATTTTGTGTTTGGGTTATTTTTTACCGTTTAAAATTGTGGACTGGTTAATTGCAGTGAAAAAAGAAGAGATGACTGTAAAATATATCAAAATATCATTTGTTCTTAGAATTTTAAACTTAGTGTAAACTGTAATGCCAACCCAAAACAAAAATCCCTAAATCAGTCATCAATTTAAATGTAAGTTTTTTAAGTTTTAGAGCAAAATAGAAAAAATTGTATAAAGTACTCGTTTCATAACACGTTTTTAGAGCACTAGTACTTTAGAAAACTCGCCGCAAGCGGCTCGTTTTCTAAACTTGTACTCGTGCGCTAAAAATGTAGGTTATGAAACTAGTACTTTAATATACTATAATATCTGATTTTTTCCTATCGTCACCTGAGAGGAATTCGAGGTCGCCTATAGAACACACACATACACATCTTTTAAATAACATCTTCCCCTCGCCTCATTCCCCAGGTGCCAGTTAGAAAAAATTTAAAAGCAGTTAGAAATGGATAGGAAGTTATGATCCTATACAAAAGTACTTGAATTTTTGTTAAAAACACTAAGCATAGTTCTAAAGTCACGTACTTTAATATTTAAGGACGGACATAAAATGTTGCGTGTTTTTAACAAAACGTAAAGTACAATTGAACCGGTGAGAGCAAAAAGGGAAATATTCCACTCGATCCAACTTTCGGGAATGGCGATTTCTCCCGTTAGATTAGACAGGGACAAAAGTTCTACCCAAAAAGGATAGAAGACATACATACAATCCCACTTCCACTCAACCAAACAAATTCTGTAGTTGTTCTTTGTTGAACAAATACAATATTTACTTGGCCGGGCGAAAAGTGTAACTATATTATTTTTATTAAAGAAATTTCTGGCGCCATCTAAATTTTAGTAGAATCTTATTCTACAGATTCACATTAGCTATGTTCGTTCGTGCCGCTCAGTGCTACACTTTCCGGCCAACCAAATAAATACTGTATTTGTTGTATGAAAAACAAATACAGTATTAATTTGGTTGGCTGAAAAGTGCAGCACAAATGAGATAGAGATAGGGTAGACGTCTATTGTTTCATAATTCTAGTTGTAGAGAGCTCCATTAACAAGAAACTTTATAGCAACCAAACTAAAAGCCCAATAATGAAACACAACATTACAGACTTGTTCATCGTAACCATAGTAACAATATTTAATAAGTGGTTTCTTTTTAAAACCTTTATTTTAGCTCTGATATGTATTAAAAACTGGTGGAATCTTATCCATCTTGATCTCAACTGACTAAACTTTTTGAATAATTAAAAATTATTAAATAAATATTTTTTTCAATTTAAAATTAAGTATATTTTAATATTTTAAGCTTTCACGGCCATTAAGATATAAAGAACTTTCACTTTCGGGTTTAGACCGTGTTAATGGATTTTCACTTTCCGACGTTTCGTCTCTTACTACTAGAGACATCTTCAGGGATTAATCTGAAACTAAGTTTCGAATCAACTTGTGTCACTATTTATGACGAGTTGTGGTTATTCACCCGTGACGAGATTTTTCCTATCAAAGACTTCCATATTGCAGGTAAGTGGTAACCAGTGTCCCGATTGATGTTGTTAGGATGCTTGATGATTTCTATCGATTCCCGTATCTTCCTTGGCATTTTTCTGTTTTCTGTTAATATTTGTTTTGTTTCAGACAAATTGATTTTATGACCTGTTTCATGTACATGTTCGGCTACTGCCGATAAGGAAATTTGTTTCTTTCTTATATTGCGCTCATGCTCTTGAAGTCTTGTAGAAATTTTTCTCTTAGTTTCACCTATGTAAACCGTACCACAGGAGCAGGGTATTTTATATACGCCTTCTGAACTCAGGGGTATTTTGTCTTTTGTTGTTAAACTAACCAAAGCCTTGACCATGAACGGTTATACCAAAAAAGACATTAATAAGACCATATACAAATACAGAAATCCCAGACCCAAACAACAGGACAATAGTGACAATGACAGACAGACACAAGTTATACTTCCCTATGTAAGCGGTATCACGGATAAAATAGGTAAACTTTTGAAGAAGTCAAATATTAAGCCTATATTTCGGTCCAACCAAAAATTAGGTCAATGTTTGACTTCAACAAAAGACAAAATACCCCTGAGTTCAGAAGGCGTATATAAAATACCCTGCTCCTGTGGTACGGTTTACATAGGTGAAACTAAGAGAAAAATTTCTACAAGACTTCAAGAGCATGAGCGCAATATAAGAAAGAAACAAATTTCCTTATCGGCAGTAGCCGAACATGTACATGAAACAGGTCATAAAATCAATTTGTCTAAAACAAAACAAATATTAACAGAAAACAGAAAAATGCCAAGGAAGATACGGGAATCGATAGAAATCATCAAGCATCCTAACAATATCAATCGGGACACTGGTTACCACTTACCTGCAATATGGAAGTCTTTGATAGGAAAAACCTCGTCACGGGTGAATAACCACAACTCGTCATAAATAGTGACACAAGTTGATTCGAAACTTAGTTTCAGATTAATCCCTGAAGATGTCTCTAGTAGTAAGAGACGAAACGTCGGAAAGTGAAAATCCATTAACACGGTCTAAACCCGAAAGTGAAAGTTCTTTATATATTTTAATAATTTATTATAATTAGTAAGAATAACAAATATTGTATAATACACGGTCAAAAAGTTAAATTTCGATCCGACCTCATTGGCCGCCTCTCGGCCTCTAGAAACCTACTCAATCGAAAAACTTTTCGCTCTTGTATTATAAATAACTATTTCATCATATTATAGGTCATTTAAGCTACTTAGTTATATATATTTGTCAGCTAACTAAGTATAATCTGAGTTTCAGTTAAATGGTAAATAGCTATAGAATCTAGATAAACTTCTGTTTGCAGTTTGTGTTTGGCCGAAAGCTTAATGCGATGCTCGTTTGCCATTACTTTCCGATCAACAGTTTACGTCGGGCTGACCAGAGGCCACAAGCTTAATCAAGGCGTCCTTCACTTTCAGGCCGCGCTACTGGCTTAGGTGCCAGACTTCCTAGTGGACCATCTAAGTTAAAAATTTTGAAGCAAAATTTCACATATTTGTCAAATATAATTGTGTTATTTGCGAGAGAAAATAATTTTTTTATTTTTTACAAAAACAGCAAATATAATAAAACTAATACCAAAATTCGGAATATATGATGGCGTGGTAATAGTTAATAGGTGAAAAATAAAGAAAAAAGCTGCAAGAGAAGAATTTTACTGCATTGAAAAGCAAAACCAGTTGAGCATTAAATTATATTTTAACTGTTATTAAATGTGAAGATTATTAGCAATTTTTAGTGTTGCTTCTTT
>OY294048.1:3981930-4015743 GCA_958510825.1 Brachypterus glaber | reverse complement strand
AGAAAGCAGGAAAAGTTACATTAAGGCACTCTAATTCGAGAAAGTCACATTTTTTCCTTTAGTTAGCCAACTTATTTTAGCAAAACAACATTTATTAGATGTAAAAACATAAAGCTTACATTGAACTGCTCGCTCTACGTTGCATAAGCCTTGAACCTCCTTCTCGTATTGGCTCTTCAACCCTTTAAAATTAACACGAAATTAGTCACCTACAGTGAAACCCCTATAACTCAAAACTCAAGGGACCGCGAGGTTAGTTTGAGTTAGAAAGATTTCGAGTTGTGGAGGTTAAATACAGTGAAACCTATATAAGTCGAAACTTAAGGACCGCGAGATTAGTTCGAGTTAGAGTTTCGAGTTGTAGAGGTTCGAGTCGAGGTTCGAGTTATAGAGTAGGCTGTGCCGATTTTAACCAAAATTTGTTAAAACCTTTATTTTGGTTCTCTAAGGGCCACTTGCACCAATGATGGTTTAACTTTAAACTTGGATTAAATTGACGGCGGACCAATCAGAACGCAGAATTTTTAACTTAAACTCGGTTTAACCGAGTTAATCCCGTACCAAAATTTAGTGCAAGTGCTCAATCGGAATGATTAGAATCCCAAAATCTTGGCGATTAGGCCCCCAAAATTGGGTTTCTGATCATTTAATCTACCTGAATTTTTTATGACCCACTTAGGGAACCAGTACAAAGGCTTTAACCAATTTTGGTTAAAATCGGTGACCAAAAAAATTTTTTCGGCCCAGCCTATTACACGCCCCACAAAAAAAAAAGTCTGGATCTCTAGACCAGACATGTGTATCCTTATGTATTTTTGCCCGCTGAATCCGAATCCGAGGTCAGAAAAAGCCCTACACCCCAGGAATTGGCCCCAGAGGCCGAAAATGGCCGCTGAAAGGTGTAAAACGGGAATTCCGGCATGACGGATGCTCAGGGCAGGTTGAGATTGCATTCTCAAGGCAAAGTCGAATTAGTGGCTAACGGTGGTTAGATCCGACAGGCATCGCGGCCCCTGAGGCCGGAAAATGGGCCCTTGGGGCCCGAAAAATCGAGATTTTCACGTCGGGATCGCAGTACTTGGATTTTCTTGAAACTTCAAACTGCAGACGTAAAGAGGCTGGAACCTCTTCCAGGCCCATTGAAATTCACGCCCAGGGTCCGGAAAATGGGCCCTCAGGGCAGGAAAATTAAGATTTCCACGTCGTCATCACGGCATTGACGTTTCTATGGACTTTCAAACTCAGGAAACACTGACGATGTTGGAACAATTCGTGGCTCATTGGAATGTATGCCCGAGGCCCAGAAAATGGGCCTGAAGGGCCGGAAATCGAGAATCCCATGTCAGAATCACGGCACTCAAGTTTATATGGACTTTCAAACTCAGGAAACACTGAAGATGTTGGAACAACTTCAGGCCCATTGGAATTCATGCCCGGTGCAAAGAAAATGGTCCTTAAGGCCTTTGACGACGTGGAAATCTTGATTTTCCCGCCCTGAGGGCCCGTTTTTCGGACCCTGGGTGTGAATTTCAATGGGCCTGGAAGAGGTTCCAGCCTCTTTACGTTGCTGCAGTTTGAAGTTACAAGAAAATCGAAGTGCTGCGATCCCGACGTGAAAATCTCGATTTTTCGGCCCCCAGGGGCCCATTTTCCGGCCCCAGGGGCCGCGATGCCTGTCGGATCTAAGCTCGGTTACCCACTAATTCGACTTTGCCTTGAGAATACAATCTCAACCTGCCCTGAGCATCCGTCATGCCGGAATTCCCGTTTCACACCTTTCAGCGGCCATTTTCGGCCTCTGGGGCCAATTCCTGGGGTGTAGGGCTTTTTCTGACCTCGGATTCGGATTCAGCGGGCCAAAATACATAAGGATACACATGTCTGGTCTAGAGTTCCGGACTTTTTTTTGTGGGGCTGTGTTATAGAGATTTGACTGTATTTTAATTGGATCGAGGATAACACGCATACACGGTGTTTGCAGTTTTTTGGCGGAAAATAAAGGGAATGATTCTCTCATTTTTTTCTTCATGACACCCTTGTTTTGCCACATGTATAAGCTTATTTTATCTCTTATATTTATTATCCTTATCAAAGCACAAATAATATAAAAAAATATTTCCTACAATTTTGATATTTATTCAATAATAATTATAATCAATCCTAGAGATACGAAGTAATATATCATATTATGATATTATATCATTGATATATAAGGATTAAATATGTCAATAAATTCTGGTTTAATTGGTTGGAAGTCCCATGACAACTTAAATAACACAGGGTGTTCTATCAATAATCAAAATTTAAGTGGTAATTCTACATTAAAAAATACGAAAAAATACGCAAAAATATAAAAAAATCCTATTTTTTAAATATTTGCTTAAATGAAGATATCACAGTAATAAAATTTTGCTGAAGACTTCTTTAAAGCGAAGTGGTTTTTTCAAGAATGTCACAATGAAATTGTTGTAGATATTAGAATTAGAATTAGAATTAGAAAAACTACACTATTATTCTCAGGCCCGTAACTGGGGGGGTGCTAGGGGGTGCTCAGCACCCCCTGGCAAGATTTTGAGCACCCCCTGACGAAATAAGCTTTAAACACCCCCACAGGGGGTGCTTAAGACCAGTTTTTCAGAGGTAAGGACCTTTAGTCATCAAAATTTTAAGGTCGGAGGAGTAAAGCTTTTTTGAGAGGTGAGGACCTTTTTTTTAGTCAGCAAAACAAAATTTCAGGGTCAGGGGTAAAGCTTTTTTTTTATTTGGGTTTCTTCTCAACTTTTAAATTTTTAATTGGGAAATATTTGCTCCCCCCCCCAAATGCTTCGGAGCACCACTGAAAATATTATAAACATTTTCTGTCAGGGGGCGCTCAGCACCCCCTGGATTTTTTTCCAGTTACGGGCCTGATTATTCTCCACCTAAAATTAAAAAAAATCAATAGTTACTAGGAATTGCATGACGGTGTTACCGTAATACCAATATTTTGTATTTGAAAATACCGGTATTTTAAAGTGTACCAGTTTTTTAATAGGTTAAAAATAGTCTAAATAAAATTTCATTATTGAAGTAATTAGAATGAACTACATTTGCCAGGTTTATTTTACTTTTAAAATCTAATTTTAACTCTGTGGCTTGGTTCTAAAAGGGCCAATATCAAAATTTTTAAACGGATACAAAAAGTCAAAGTTTGGCCATTTTAGCAGTGTAGCAATGCTTATTGAAAACACACGTCGGCTCTTGTCGCTTAAAGTCTACATTTATCTCACAAGCACTGATATTGGCTTTTTTAGGTTTTATAGATTTGAAAAAAAATAGTTAGGTGGTATAACTCAAAATACAGTGACATTGGCCCTTTTAGAATCATTGAGATTGAACAGTTCAAGGGTTTTATTTGCAAAAAAAAAAACTGAATAAAATACTGGTAAAAAAATAAAAAAAAGACAGATATTTCCAAGATTATATAAAAAAATTATAATATATTTTGATTTCTGTTTTCAAAAAACAAATCAGATGTTTCTGAATTTAGTCCACTTCGATTTCTATCAAAAACCAGCCGGAACTTTGGCTAAGGAACTGGTATGAGTTGATCAAAAACAATAATCTATACTTTTATTTACTTTTTTTCTAATACAGGTTAATATCGGTATTACTGGTACTTCAACATCGGTAATACCGAACACCGGTTATATTTGGTTCAAGAAATAATAGTGTATATGTTTTACTTTTAGCATTATGCTATTCTATTAGAACGTCACTAATATTATAAAAAAATAGCTTACATAGCACTGCTGGCTCTTCGGTGAAAAAGTTTAAAAGTGCTGACATCTCTGGGCGGTTTGCTGCGAAAACTTGTAACGCAAACACTCTTGGAACGATCTCTGGCCGCCGCCTCCCCCGATCTTTCGCCGCGAAGACGTTGAACCAATCTCATGTCCAAACACAGCATTACTTTTTAACACATTAGTCACTTTTCTGCGTTACTCCTTGTAAAAGGAGTTTTCTATTTACTTGAAATAAACTTTAAAAGAGTTTTGCGCTGCTGATAAATCGAATTTGTTTACCTTATTGAATTACTTTATAGAGTCCGCGCACGATAAGAATTGTACAGTGACGTCATTAAACACGGAATGCGCAGTAAGCTAAAACGAATTGTTTGAATACACACCCCTTACCAACGGCGCGTTTTCCTTAGCAACAGTCGTTTGTTGGAATAAAGCCGTTAACTTCGCCTACAGTCGCAGCGTGGTATTTGTAAGGGACGGATGTGACCGCTTTGGCGGATTTACTCCAGCATCAGACTTGCTATCATTGATATGCACAGGACTTGATTAATTTTATTTTTTATTTATGCACACCCCGTATGACATCGGGCCCTGGCGAACAATGCCGATGGCACACGGTGTATGGCATCGGCACTGAACGTGTTAAGCTTATGATGTCGCTGTCCCATTCCTATCGCGAGCGGACTTTACCACATTAATTACTTTTCTGCGTTACTCCATGTAAAAGAGTTTTCTATTTACTTCAAATAAACTTTAAAAGAGTTTTGCACTGCAGTTAAATCAAATTTGTTTACCTAATTTACAATTTATTTTGTGCCTTGTACTTTGTACAAACTAATTTAAATTAATTTTTAAATTAATATTTTTTGACCACAAGCAAAAGTTTTAACTTTTAATAAGTATTAATTAGTGCTGATTTACACACTAAAATACAAAATATTTAATAGCCTATAATGAAAAAATAGTACCTTCTGACCTAAACAATAGCATAATATGCTATATAGTATATTATAATATAATACTATTTCAAAAAAAAAACAGTAAAAAATAGTATATAACCATACCATATAACCATTTTCGTTGGGGGTGTGACTGACAAGAACGCCGAACAAGAAAAAAAAACACCGAATAAGAAAATATGATGATTAAAAAAAAGGTCTTCACTCCAAAACAAAGCTTTGTCCCAGACTGACGGTTTCTACCAAACTAAGCGCCCACCAAAAAATACACTCAAGAAAAAAGCTTTGTTCCTGACAGTTTCTACCATACTTTGGCGCCCCTACAATTAAGAAATTTGCCATAATACAATTAATACCCCTCGCGGGAAGTTTTCATGACTAAAAAAAAAAGAAAAAAAGTCTTCACCACAAAAATTTACCAAATGACTCTCAAAGATTTTCCGACTGGAAAAACTTTGTGGGGGTGTGACGGACTGACAGAGGGGCGAAAATTTTTTTTTTACCGATTTTGACTCGAATGGTCTAAAACGTCGAGAAATGTGATAAAAAACATGGTCAAACCTTTTTTGGCGAAGATTTCAATACATCGACACTCTTAGCACTAAGTGCCGATGTAAAAAATATATTTTATGAACCTTGTATTACATGAGAGGTTTCAAATTAGATAACAGGAAGTTTTCAAGTTTGTTAAATGCCTCACGAAACGTTTATTTTTTACTATTTTTATATTATGCGTACTAATGCTTAAAAAACGTAATATTTATTTTTCTAGTTACGTCAATTTAGTAGGAGACCCAAATATTTAGTCACTATGATTTAAATATACCTTAATCACATTAATTTTCAAAATTTTGCAGCTATAATTTGAGCACTCGATTTATAAACAATCTGTTATTAACTTTTGATAAATAAAATTAATTGTCAACCATTTGTAAAGTTGCCAATTGGCAAGGTTAATTTATTTTCAGCTAAATTAATTCTTGGTATGATTAATAGAAGCAAATTGTTAATCAAAACTTTCCAAATGGTGTTTTAAACTGAATTTAACCCATTTGAGCGCTGATATCGAACTTTTTTGAAGAAAAGCTTTTCTATCGCGTCGTACAATGTGTCGTAGAGCGTGTTTTGCTAATTTTAAATCCATTATCCATGTCAAATTTAGACATTAAAATCATTTAAATGTATCCTTTGTTATTTCCAACAAATTTTATAAGATCTGATTATAATATTTTTCTATTTTGCGACTCTTATAAGCTCATAATCACACGCATTTTGCGTGTTCTTATAGGCCCATTTCTTTTGGGTTGGTAACAGACAAAAGTCTATCTCTTGACGTTTGCCGTGCAATTGTGAACGTCGGTTCAAAGTTTAATTTTCTACAAAATTTTGTGTTTAGGTTATGTTTTACCGTGTTAAAATGACTATAAAATATATCAAAATAATATTCGTTCTTGGAATTTTAAACATGGTGAAAACTGTAATGCCAATTAGAAACAAAAATCCCTAAATCAGTCATCAATTTAAATGTAAGTTTTTTAAAATTTTAGAGCAAAATAGAAAAAATTGTATAAAGCACTCGTTTCATAACACGTTTTTAGCTCACTAGTACTTTAGAAAACTCACCGCAAGCGGCTCGTTTTCTAAACTTGTACTCGTGCGCTAAAAACGTATGTTATGAAACTAGTGACAGCTTCAACATAAGGTTACAGAAACTTAATTTTAGACAGAAAATTAGGAGTAATGGAACTTATACAAAACCATATAAAAAAAAGTTTTTTAGTTTAGTTAGTTTAATTTAGTAGAGCTAATAAATTTACCAAAAAATATTTTAAAGTATCAAGGTACTTTCCATAATATGGCGGCCAATATTTAAAACGTCGCAATGCGACAGTGGAGAATACACCTAACATTTTCTATTACTATCCTAAGCCCAGCTGCGCCCTTATAGCCAAATATAGATAAATATAATTTAAGTTATATTTATTTATTTATTTATAACCCCTAGGGCCCTAAGACTGTGAAATTATTTATGGATGAGTCCTTATCTAGTTTTATAAAATTTTATAATACTATACTGGAAGAGCTGGACATAAAGGGAGTGTTGGGGGCATGCGCGCCCCGATGGAGGCAAGGGGGGGCGTCGCCTCCCCTTGGCTCTTCAAATATATGTATATTATTGTGTTTTGTTTTGTTTTGTTTTTAACAATTTTAAAGTGTTTTGTCCTTTAGATTTCTAAAAACATTGCCTGCGGCGCTGGAAATGGTTGAACTGGGGAAATTTTTTCGTCGTGCGAGAAATCAGTTTAAAGAAAATTAAATTTTCTATTTGACCATTATATTTTAAACTTTTAATTTATTTTTAAATGTGTTATTTTTGCAAAACAGTGGAGCTCTCTACAACTAGAATTATGAAACAAAAGACGTCTACCCTATCTCTATCTCATTTGTGCTACACTTTCCAGCCAACCAAATAAATACTGTATTTGTTTTGCATACAACAAATACAGTATTTATTGGGTTGGCCGGAAAGTGTAGCACTGAGCGGCACGAACGAACATAGCTAATGTGAATCTGTAGAATAAGATAATTCTACTAAAATTTAGATGGCGCCAGTAATTTCTTTAATCAAAATAATATAGTTAAACTTTTCGCCCGGCCAAGTAAATATTGTATTTGTTCAACAAAGAATAAATACAGAATTTGTTTGGTTGGGTGGAAGTGGGAGTGTATGTATGTCTTCTATCCTTTTTGGGTAGAACTTTTTTCCCTGTCTAATCTAACGGGAGAAATCGCCATTGCGTGTTTTACACGATCCTCTTTATATTAAAAAAAAATCCACCTATACCCTATGACACATTTTAAAAGCTTAAAATCTCAAATATATACAAAAAATAGGTGAAGTTTTTTTATTTACGTAGTGCAAATTTGAAGTCGTTAACTTAACTCGTTTAAAAGGTAAGAACGGGGGATTTTATCACACTGTATTAGTAATAAAAGTATTGGATAATATGTTTTAACAGTTTCTTACTAATAAGAAAACATCGACTGATTAATTTTATTGATTTGTTATTGCATTGTTAGACTTACAATATATGATATAATTGCAGAAACAGCTATTGTTATTTTAACAATTAAAGAACAATAAAAATCTTTAATAAACGGAAGTTAGGATAAAATTATACCTACTTCCCTATTAATTAAAATTAACTTTTTCATACCTATATCTCTAGAGATCTCTAGTCTAAGCTCAAAAATGAATAAAACAATATTTGTAGAGAATGGTTTCAAACAATTTATGCTTTTTTTTTGGTTTATTTTTTTTAGGAGATTATCGAGTGGTGGATAGAAATATGATTTTGGTCTACTCTGATGCACTTCTCTATAGTTTTCTTTAAAACTTTGTTCCATACAGAAAAACGTTCCTTATTATATGCATTATAATAAGTTGTTAAATCTATCATTTTTGTCTGTTTCTTTAAAAGTTAAAAAAGCTTTTCTTTTTTAACCTAGGTTAGATATGAATTCATATCTAACCTGTTTTTTGGCTTTTGGTTATACCTCATAGATGGCAAAACTATTGCTTTGTCTGTAAACAGCTGTGGTTTTGCGAATAAAATAACCTAACCTTTTTGTTTATTTCTACGATAAACAATAAGAAATAATATTTATTTTTATATTATATGGTTCATACCGAGACTAATAATAGAAAATAACAACGAGCCACTTATTTAAATTATTATTTAGTTGAAATTTACAGTGACGTTAGAAATCTGCAAAATTTCTGTAGAAGATCATTTAAAAAGGCGAATTTTACGAGGTAATACGTTATATATTTATGCTTGTGAATAAAATTCTGTTCTAACCACATATGAAAATGATATTTCCAACTCTTGAGGTGCCAATTTGGCCTAGGCTACGCCTCGGCCAAATAGCAGCTTTCGAGTTGGAAATGTTTCATTTTCTTATTAGGTTAGAAATAAACTATTTCGACATACATTTTTTTCACATTTTTTCGACGTTTTATCACATTTTAAACTTGATTTTTTGGTCCAGGTATTTCAATGTAGAAAACGTTGATGTTAAAAGAATTTTGGTCTGTTAAGGGTAGTTTCCTTCGCCATGATTTACTACATTTTAAACACCTAGACATAGAAACATGAAATTTGGTATAAGTGCCCTTTGAAACAAGACCACTTGATGTCTCTGTTAAAATAAGTTTAAGGTCATAATTTGACAATGCCTTGACATAGAAACATGTGGTATGAGTGGCCTTTTGAAGAGGGCCAATCGAACTAAATGTCAAAACCACAGTTCAAGGTCAACTTTTAAACGCCCCGGGCGATAAATATGAAATATAGCAAAAGCAATATACTATCCAGTGTTAAGAGTATACTTTGGAATGCAAAGTGTTATATATATTTACAACTTGTTTTTAAATAAATTTTGATAAACATGATAAACAATACCCACTATTATACCGAGAAATAAAGTTTTCCAGACTCATTAAAATTTAATTTAATTTTAATTAAAGGACAGATATTACATACCTAATTATTTTATGAAACACAAACAAATAAAGTGCCAAACAACAAAATGTATATATAAACACAATAAAAACACATACATATATAGTTTGACGCACGGATCTGCGCCTACGGAAAGTATGTTTGGAATGTGTGTGCAAGTGGGAGGCCAGATGTAAGCACGCACGCCTTATAACGCTCTTGACGGAAACAAGAGAGCGCGAATGATTCCTCCCCCTTTCGTAGGAGACTTTCTTTCATGCGGAGAACTATATGTATATTTAAAAATGAAATTTTAAAATTGTATGAACATTTCTTCATAGAATTATATATTTTGCTTTTTTCGTTTGGACTTTTTAAAGTGCCAAACAACAAAATGTATATGTAAACACAATAAAAACACATACATATATAGTTTGACGCACGGATCTGCGCCTACGGAAAGTATGTTTGGAATGTGTGTGCAAGTGGGAGGCCAGATGTAAGCACGCACGCCTTATAACGCTCTTGACGGAAAGAAGAGAGCGCGAATGATTCCTCCCCCTTCCGTAGGAGACTTTCTTTCATGCGAAGAACTATATGTATATTTAAAAATGAAATTTTAAAATTGTATGAACATTTCTTCATAGAATTATATATTTTGCTTTTTTCCGATTTGATTAATGTAAGTTATTGAAAAATATTAAAATATGTACCAATGTATAAACACATCGTCAAAATTCTGGGACCCTTTACTGTTTGAGATATTGAAGAGAAATAAAATCAAAAATTGTAGCGGATACTATTTGGTCCAAATCGAAATTAAAATGTATGTACTTAGGTAAAAGAAATTAAATGCAAAAAATGTCAAAAATTTTATGTTCATCAAAAATTTATATACAAAAATATCTTTATCATTATGTACATTTGCATAAAAAAAACTATATACTTATAAATATTTCTTGCGGAACTATATATATTATACATATATTATACATATTTATATATACAGTGTGATCCAAAAGTCACCCCCTCTTAACATTGTAACGAGTTGAGATAGCTACATGTTAATTCGTTTAAAAGTTTAAAAGGGGGTGACTTTTGGGCTGCACTGTGTATATTTTTAATGTTATCTCTGTTATGTATATTTTTTAAAATATGTTTTCTAAAAATTTGAACTTTAACGGACTTTGCATTCCCCTGTAGCTATTTTGTTTATGAAAGGATTTTTTCAAAATTGGTTTCAAATGTTTTCAAAGATTTCTAAAAAATTGGAATTTATCGGACTTTTCCTTCTAATTTTTACAATTTTTTAAATTTAAAAATAATACAATAGGTTGGTCTCTTAGGACATCTTTCTTTTTACAATTTTTTTTAAATATTGCCGGCGCAAGTCATTTATCTTAACTGGACGGATGGACGAACAACGGAGCCATACTTTAAGAGTTCCGTTTTTTTTAGGGTACTGAACCCTAAAAAAAAGTGAAACGAGGATGTATGTATTTTTTTTAAATTAAGAACATCAAAGTTTAATAAAAATCATTTATCCTGCCTGAAATTCTATATTTGTTTGTGGTACAGTTTAAACTTTTATTGTTTAAACAAAAAATTAGGAAAATATATAAAAGAATAAAGTTAATATTTTTATCTTTCATACTTTTTAATCTGAGCTAAAATCAACTAAAATTTTTACATATTTTTTGGAAATACGCATAAAAAATTATTTGCACAAAAAATAAATTGTATAAAAAGTAAACCTGTTTTAATTATTTCAAAATATGATATTTTTGAAATTAAAATTTAAAATAGTTATGTATAAAAAATGAGAATGTAAAGTAGCTTCTTCTCTTAATTTGGTTTTGATTTTAATAAAATTTAATTTATTTATATAAAAATAAATTAAAATGCAGTCCTTACTTTTTAATAAAACCTTTTTTTTCTAATTATGAAAAATCTAACACAGTATTATATTATTCGCTACGCGCTGGAGGTTACCGCCATTCGGAGGTTACCGACCTCTAACCCGAAAAGCAAAGCTTAAACTGAAGCGCTCCAGCTTTCGCGCGTGCTTTTGATATTGTTGTGTCTTTGAAATTCGCCGACTAGCGCAAGCGTTTCTGTTAAGTGAAACGCATCAGGTGGCAATAAGATTAATGTTACTACATTGTTTTTCCATATAAACTAGGTATTGAGCAATACAGTTATTTTATTTCGACGAAAATCCAAGATTTAACCACCATGTATACAGCAATTTGCAGCTGCATCTGACAGTTTCGGATAGATAGGGTCGCAAATCGGTCCTAATGGAGTTCCGGCTCACTGAATGTAGACCCCTTAAAAAAAAGCGCTAGTAAAATAATTTGACACTGGAGAGCGATTCCACATTAAAAACTAAAAAAAAAGTTTGTTACATCGTGACCCAATAATAAATATTAAGTAAGTTATGGACTAAACTAAATAGTAGCACTTTTTAGGGGCATTTCCCGTAATTTTTTTAATGTATTTTCCTCGGAAACAGTTGCTTTTACGGTATTACACTAAGAGAATCTTTTCATGTATTTGACTTAAAGAATCCATAATTTGTAAAAATAATGCAAAAAATTTACACTGAAAAAGGTTTTGGACAAAAATGTGTTAAGCAACAGCCATTTAGTTCGCTTAGGCGCGCTTTCGGTAAAATTCAAAAACTTAAATAACTTAAAATAATTGCCTTTAATAATACTAAACCACATGCAAAACCTTGTCCCTCTAGCTCAACGGGCCCTTTAAAAGGAAATAACTCCCTTATGACCAATTTGCGGGTCTACGTTTATTTAAACTTTTTTTATATTTTTTGATGTAGTATGTGTACCTTTAACGATGGTCGCGAGTTTTTGGACAACCTGTATAAAAAATTAAATGTTTAACCAGGAGACTTACAGTTTTACAGATGACCTAAAATCTGATATCTAAAATAATTTTTGAATATTTCGGTTTTTTTGTTAAAACAAATGAAAATCGTTCTCAAAAACGCATCAATTGATTTTTTAAAAGTCTTAAAATAATCAGAGTGCTTTAAATAATTAAGTTTCTTTTTTTAAATAAATTGGGTTGTATTGTAGTCGCACTAAATTTTATTTCCCAACCACCGGGCCCTGTATACCTACCTACAATTAGATAGCCTTAATTTGACGTTTTTTGCCAAGGAAAAGAGTGGAGACAATAAAAGCTGGTAAAATTACTATTATTAGATGTCAAAAATTACGCACATTTTTAAATAAAATGTTTTTAAAAGTCGGAAGAAAACGGGGTCCATTTATTTAAAGTACCATTTCGTAATAACAAAATGAAAAAATAATATGATTAATCCCAACTGGAGAACAAAAAAAGTACAAAAATTTGCAAGGTCCATTTTTGCATATGTCAATACACTAATAGATTGGGTTGAATCTCTCAATTTTTGTATGCTTTGTGAATTATTTTCGTGAGTTTTGGCAAAATTTTAAAAATAAATCGGCCATATTTATTCTGCCATTTTGAATTTTAAGTTTTTAGGCATTGGTCCGTATTAATATTACCAAAAGAAGCCTTTATGCCAAATTTCAGCTAAATCAGACATTTTTCAAAAAATTTGAACCACCCTAATGTCGCAATTTTTTTTTAAATTTTTTCACTGCTTTTTTCGTAATCAGCGGTGAAAAAAATGGCCCTATGCAAAAAAGCAGACTTTTGTCACTTTTTTTTCTGGGACCACCGTGCAGTGGCGCCTTCGCCCAAATTGCAAATAAAAAGTGTTTTATAAAGGCAAACCGTTTCTAAGCAAAATAGTCATTTTTCTATTTTGCGACTCTTATAAGCTCATAATCACAAGCATTTTGCGTGTTCTTATAGGCCCATAAGAGGTCTCTACTTTTTTTCTGTTGGGTTGGCAACATACAAAAGCCTATCTCTTGACGTTTTGCGTGCAAATGTCAATGTCGACTTAAAGTTTAATTTGTTACAAAATTTTGTGTTTGGGTTATTTTTTGCCGTGTTAAAATTGTGGACTGGTTAATTGCAGTGAAAAAAGAAGAGATGACTGTAAAATATATCAAAATATCATTTGTTCTTAGAATTTTAAACATAGTGTAAACTGTAATGCCAACCGAAAACAAAAATCCCTAAATCAGTCATCAATTTAAATGTAAGTTTTTTAAATTTTAGAGCAAAATAGAAAAAATTGTATAAAGCACTCGTTTCATAACACGTTTTTAGAGCACTAGTACTCTGGAAAACTCGCCACAAGCGGCTCCTTTTCTAAACGTACTCATGCGCTAAAAAAGTATGTTATGCAACTAGTACTTTAATATACTATTATCATACAAGGGCGAAAAGTAAAAATTTTCGATGAGTAGTTTTTCAGAAGCCGAGGGCTTCCGGCAGGAGGGTAATAAATATTCAAAAAATTTAAATTTTCGCCCGTATATTAATTATACAATATTTTTTATTCGATTGTTACTTATTATAATAAATTAATAAAATAGATTTAATTTTTTTTTGTGTTAAAGCTGAATAGGATAAATTTTATATTGAAATAAGACAAATTTTTCTATTATTCTCTTATAGTTTAATTCCTTTTATTGCAGCAATAAAAGGAATTAAATAATAATAGAAAAAATTGTCTTATTTATATAAATTTAATTTTAAATTGCAAAAAATATTTCTTTTTACTTTCTTATTACCTATCTAGTTATCCATGTCAAATTGCTATCAAACTAAACCTCTAAAAAATGTATCCTTTTAGAGGCAGCATATTTTATAACGAACTTTTACCTCAAGAAGTAATTTCAGACCAATGTTTATGAAGGTGTCATCTTTTTGTTTGTTTATTTACTAACAGAAACGCGATACAGCTTTGTGGTGTAAAATGTAGATGTCGCTAGTCGACTTTCAGGCTACCTAGTCGCGATGTTGTGTAGTTTCCACCTTATCATGAATTCAAATCATTATACTTAAATTAAAAATGTAAAAAACTATATTGTGTATACTGTAATTATGTTTAATAATATAGTATATTTAAATCTATTAAAATTAAACTACTAGTTCATATAAAACTCATACAGAACTAATGTTTCTTAAAATTTACAATAAAATATCCAAAGTATGTCTCCAATCGGCAACACTGTACCCCTGTCAGTCATTTTACGACATTAGACTTTGAGTTTATATATTCTTTCTCTCTCTTTACGCGTACTAAGTGTAAACAATAGTCACTCCCCACCAGCCCATCACCGTAGTTGGTTCACGCTTCAAACAAAGCATACGGTAGATTTCATCATGTTCCTTCTTGGGGTAAAAGTTCTTTGATACTTTATTTTGAATAGTTAAAGATGAAAACACCATCTACCGTGAAATACACGAATGTAGGTAGGAAAAATCAATCACAATTAAGTTTTCCGGCTCGCATATAACGGTGAAATTTAGTTCAGCGCTTTTCATCTAGTCGGCGCAAGGTGTATTACCATTACAAAGAACAGCACAAGTTTTTAATTATTATTAAATATTTTTTTACGTTTGAATTCTATGAATCAAAAATACAAAAAAGTGTATAGAAAGTAATATTTTAAATATCAAAGGTCACTATTAAAAGTAAGAATGTATCATAAATGTGAGAATAGAAATGGAAAATGGAATGAAACGCAACAGGATACTAATGTTCAAAGTCTACAGACGGCAACCATTATTAAATTGTCTTTTGCTACTATACGTCTTTACAGACATACTACTATACGTCCTTATAGACATTTATGAAAAAAAAAAATATTCTTTTTATTTAAATTTTATTAATGAAAAATTCTTTCTATTTAGAACACTTTTAATAAAAAACTATACATATAAAAGTTCCAACGTTTCGACGGTAATTGTCTCTTCTTCAGGGTAAAAAATTAAAAATAGAAATAATAAATAGCAATAATTTTTCATTAATTTATATAAAAAGAACAAAAAATATTTTAATTAATCTAAATTTAATTTTTAAACTAAAAAAAAGTTGAAAACGTCAAACACTATAATAAAAAAATATTCAAAAATTATGATCTACTGTTACAGCATACCACAGAACACAAATACCACTAGTGGTAGAGTGCACTACTTTCAGTAGACATCACTTTTTTTTTAAATACGTTGAATATGCTTAAATTAGATTTTCATGACTATTCTTTACTTAAAGCTCGATTTTTTACTATACGTTATTGCGCCTCTCACAGGCACGCCCCCAACAGCACACTTTGCTTCTAAGAATATCTAAGAAGGAAAGAATATTCTTAGAAATATCTAAGAATATTCTTAGAACAATTGTGCTGTCAGGGGTATCATTCTATACGACGCTTGAGCCGCTGAGTTAAGAGGTCGCTAAGATATCTATAAGAATCCAGCTATACCAGTCATTTAACACTAAATATATTAAAAATATGAATAAACAAACGTTGCAGCAGCAAGTGTGCCATTACTTCAACTGTGGAAAAGGAACCTATAGACCAAATCTGAAGTGTTAAGCTCAAAGTGTTCTTGAGTTATCTTTTGTAAATTACAACAAAACAACTGTATAAAAGCGTAAATATTAAAATTAAGCTATAGCACCTCAAGAATTTTTTGTCTAGGATATTTTTGACGATGCCGCAAAACTACACGTGTATGGAAACATCCAACATGGTATTTTTCCCATTTATTTTTACAGTGTAAGTGGAGGTAATTAAATAGTTCTAAGCCATCGATATGCCGGATATAACATTACATTATTGAATACATGGTTCGAATTCGGAATTTAACAGTTAAAGCTCTATACAATGTATTGTATATACATTGTATACAAAATGAGTTTATAATATTTAATCAAATTTTAGCCTATTGTAAAAATTTAAATCAGTTTCTATTCAATTTTAATTAAAAAATTTATAATTTTAAGCGCTATGGATGCATAGCGTTTAATAATTATTATATACACGGAAAAAACTATTTGTTAACAATGTGCCGTCGCACCTTTTGCAAAGCTTTGCACCCTTCCAATGCTAAAACGTTCATTGCATAATAAACTTTAGGTTAAAGGATATACGTGACCATCAAAGGTTTTTTTAAGAACACCTCGTAAGGTGAATTAAGTGTCATCTAGTATACTGAGGTCCAAAAGTCACCCCCCCCCCTCTTAACTTTTAAACCAGTTGGAACACTTAAATAAGACAACTTAAACTAGTAGTAGTAGTAGTAGTAAATTTTTGGGTTGGACAAAGCCGGACAACTAGGCCATTTCTGGCACCCCAGGCAATCCCAGCCATTTACTAATTTGAGCTCTCCTTGAACCTGCCCGTCCTTTCAATAAAGGTCAGGATATTGGCCCAGGGGAGATCTCTTAGTTCCTTTTGGTTGAGTCTTTGAGTTTCAAAGACTTGCAACCTGATCTTGTTTTATCTGACACACTCGGCTGCAACTTAAACTATCTTTTGGCATATATTTGATATTTTTAGTTTTTAAAATGTGGTCAGTGCCTCCCTGACCACACTTATGCACCATTAAACAACGGGGTTATTCGACATTAAAAACTGTAAAAAAAGCTTATATACATCTAGGTAGCTCCCTTAAAAGTGGTTTGTGGATATTTGTGTACGGGAACTTTTTTTATAGTTTCAACAATAGCAATAATAAGCTAAATATTGAGAAAAAAAATAAAAAAAAATTATTCAAAGTATTTATTTGAGCAAATGTTATTGATCAAGGCTACTTGATTTTTATGAAATTTTTTTGAGGTTATGTCCAAAATTTACCGGATGAGGTGCTATTTTGACCTTAAACCCTGGGTTACATCGAACGATGAAAAATAAAAAAAAATTCTCCAACAAAGAATAAGCTATTTTTGAATAGAGTTCCAAAATTATGTACAAAAATGTAAAAAACAATGTTCGATATATACCCGGTTTGGGCTTTTTATGTGCGTCACTGGTAAAAAATCCCAGAAAAAGGAAAAAAATTCATGGAGCGTCAAATGCTGAATATTTATAAACCTTATAGTGTCCTCTAAATGATTTCAATAAAAAATTTTGCGAATTTTTGCGACCTTGCGTATAAAAATTAATTTAAGTGGCACATTGTATAACTTACACTTAACTTTGTTTAGAGCTGTATTTTTTACAACTTATAATATAAAACCATAAAATACTCAAATTTATTATCTGCCTTATAAATATTTATACATATGGATTTTTTTTTATTTTTTTAACATAAAACACCAATATTTTCTTTAAAGGGTATATACCCTTATATAACATTTGAAAAATTCATATAAGTGGAGCGTGTTTGGCAATAACATGTTAACCTGTTAAGCCACATTGTGAAATGACAATACAAGCGAATACCTAATTTTAGGTGTTCTAGTCAATGAACTAGAGGAGTGGGGGAACAGGATTCCAATACAAATAAGTAGTTACACTAAGTTCTTAGCCATTAAACGCATTCTTTACTTTAGGGGGTTCAAACTTTTGACACTAGGTGGTGCGATTTGGTAACTTTATAGGGAATTTTATCGTAATAGTTTTTCCTGGTAATACCTACGGTTGACATGTTCATATCTTTATCTGAATAGTTTATATGTTTGAGCAGTTTAAAATACTTATTTTGTAAATATAAGTATCCGACTCTTTTATACATTCATTTTTTTTTCTAAATATGTGTACTGAAAATTTTTGAAATAGGTCTGTGGGTCCCAACTTATGGGACCTCAGAGGCCTGTGCTGTACAAATGTTTTGGGGTCCAGAATTTTTTTACATAGAGGGTTGATGCAGTAACCTTAAATGTTAGACAGGGCGCGCGCGCGCGAATTTGTTTTAATAAGGTGGGTGTACGGAGGCCAGCAGGCATATTAGCCCCCGTTTTGGGGCAGTGCTCTGTTTAAAATGTATTATAATAAAAAAACATAATTGAAAATTTTAAAACCGCCAACCTTATGTGTGACGTATATTATTTTAATCAATTACGTAATTTTCAAATAAAAGTATTGGTTTGGATTTAAATCTTTTAGTCATTCTTGTACAGACTGCTGAAGGTGGTAGATCGCTTGTGTTTTTTTTTGTTTTAAGTTTTGAGAAGTGTATTGTGAGAGTATTAATACAATTGTGTGAGTGTGTATTTTTACACTACTCTACCCTTTTAAAAAGTGTATTGCACTCGTGTATTTTGAAAATTATTGTTTTTTAAATGTAAGTACCCGATTCTTTTATACATTCACTTTTTTTTTAAATATGTATACTAAAACTTTTTGAAATAGGTCTGTGGGTCCCAGTTTATGGGACCTCAGAGGCCTGTGCTGTACAAATTATTGGGGGCCAGAATTTTTTACATATAGGGTTGATTCAGAAACCTTAAATGTTTTGCAGGGTGCGCGCGCCAATTTGTTTTCATAAGGTGGGTGTACGGAGGCCAGCAGGTATATTAGCCCCTGTTTTGGGGCGGTGCTTTGTTTAAAATGTATTATAATAAAAGAACATACCTGAGAAATATAAAACCGTCAACTGTATGTATGACTAATAAGATAATATTATGCAATTTTTAAATAAAGGCAGTAGTGATTTAAATCTTAGTCATTCGCTTGTCAAAGATGGTGTATCACTCGTGTATTTTGAAAATTATTATTTTTTAAATGTAAGTACCCCAATTTTTTTATACATTTACTTTTTTTTCTAAATATGTATAGCGAAACTTTTTGAAATAGGTCTGTGGGTCATAGTTTATGGGACCTTAGAGGCCTGTGCTGTACAAATGTTTGGGGTATCGAACTCAAGGCTTTTGGATATAATTATTTTTTTAAATGTAAATAAACGATTTTATACATTACATGTAAATTTTACTTTTTTTTTTGTAAATACTGAAACTTTTTGAAATAATTACATGTCCAACTCAGGCCCACAAAAAAAGTTCTGTGCTTAAGACCCACCTATTTTTATGTATTTTGGAATGATGAACAGAAATCTGTCATAAAAAATGCACTTCAAGGGCGATTTACATGAACCTGAAGTTTGCAACATTTTTTTGCATCGAAAATTCAAATAGTATATTAAAGTACTATTTTCATACCTTTTTACCGAACGAGTGCAAGTTTAGAAAATTAGCCGCAATAGGATAGGTGGGTCTCAACCCCAGCACAGACAACTTTTTTTGTTTTGTGGGCCTGTGTAATTATAATTTTACTCTACACATATTTTATGACGTACTTTTATACAGTTTTCTAACATTAGAAAAACGTTACATTTCTACCAGGGAAACTTTCTAAAATTTATACTGTAACAAAAATACAAATGAACTTGAAGAAAAATAAAACCGTCAACTGTATGTATGACTAATAACATAATTTTATGCAATTTTTAAATAAAATCAGTAGTGATTTAAATCTTTTAGTCATTCGCTTGTAGACTGTCAAAGATGGTGCATCACTCGTGATATGTTTTGTTTTAAGGTTTAAGAAGTAGATTGTACTCGAGGCTTTTGAAAATACTTATTTTTTAAATGTAAGTACCCGACTCTTTTATACATTCACTTTTTTTTCTAAATATGTATATTGAAATTTTTTGAAATAGGTCTGTGGGTCCCAGTTTATGGGACCTCAGAGGCCTGTGCTGTACAAATTTTTGGGGCCAGAATTGTTTACATAGAGGGTTGATGAAGTAACCTCAAATTTTTGACGGAGCGCGCGCGCGCGAATTTGTTTTCATAAGGTGTACGAAGGCCAGCAGGGATATTAGCCCCCATTTTGGGGTGACGCTCTTTTTAAAATAAATTATAATAAAAAACAAACTTGAAAATTTTAAAACCGCTTATGTATGAGGTATATTATTTTAATAAATATATGTTACGTAATTTTCAAATAAAAGTATTGGTGATTTAAATCTTTTAGTCATTCTTGTACAGACTGCTGAAGGTGGTAGATCGCTCGTGTTTTTTCTTTGCTTTAAGTTTTGAGAAGTGTATTGTGAGAGTATTAATACAATTGTGTGAGTGTGTATTTTTACACTACTCTACCCTTTTAAGAAGTGTATTGCACTCGTGTATATTGAAAGTTATTATTTTTTAAATGTAAGTACCCGATTCTTTTATACATTTACTTTTGTTTCCAAATATGTATACCGAAACTTTTTGAAATAGATCTGTGGGTCATAGTTTATGGGACCTTAGAGCCTGTGCTGTACAAATGTTTGGGGGTTAGAATTTTTTACATAGAGGGTTGATGCAGTAACCTCAAATGTTTGACAGGGCGCGCGCGCCAATTTGTTTTCATAAGGTGGGTGTACGGAGGCCAGCAGGCATATTAGCCCCGTTTTGGTGCGGTGCTTTGTTACAATGTATTATAATAAAAAAACATACCTGAAAATTTTACAGCCGTCAACTTTGAAATAGATCTGTGGGTCATAGTTTATGGGACCTCAGAGGCCTGTGCTGTACAAATGTTTGGGGGCCAGAATTTTTTACATAGAGGGTTGATGCAGTAACCTCAAATTTTTGACAGAGCGCACGCGCGCGAATTTGTTTTCATAAGGTGTACGAAGGCCAGCAGGGATATTAGCCCCCATTTTGGCGCCGCGCTCTTTTTAAAATGAATTATAGTAAAAAAACAAACTTGAAAATTTTAAAACCGTCAACCTTATGTAGGACGTATATTATTTTAATAAACATATGTTACGTAATTTTCAAATAAAAGTATTGATGATTTAAATCTTTTAGTCATTCTTGTACAGACTGCTGAAGGTAGTAGATCGCTCGTGTTTTTTCTTTGTTTTAATACCTGAAAAATTTACAACCGTCAACTGTATGTATGACTAATAAGATTATGTTGTACCATTTTTAAATAAAGTCGGTAGTAATTTAAATCCTATTCATTTGCTTGTAGACTATCAAAGATGGTGCATCACTCGTGATATGTTTTGTTTTAAGTTTTAAGAAGTAGATTGTACTCGAGGCTTTTGAAAATATTTATTTTTTAAATTAAAGTACCTGACTCTTTTATACATTCACTTTTTTTTTCTAAATATGTATACTGAAACTTTTTGAAATAGGTCTCTGGGTCCCAGTTTATGGGACCTCAGAGGCCTGTGCTGTACAAACGTTTGGGGACCAGAATTTTTTACATAGATGGTTTGTTGCAGTAACCTTAAATTTTTGACAGACCGCGCGCGTGTGCGAATTTGTTTTCATAAGGTGTACGAAAGCCAGCAGGGATATTAGCCCCCATTTTGGGGCAGCGCTCTTTTTAAAATGAATTATATAAAAAACAAACTTGAAATATTTAAAACCGCCAACCTTATGTGTGACGTATATTATTTTAATAAACTTATGTTACGTAATTTTCAAATAAAAGTATTGGTGATTTAAATCTTTTAGTCATTCTTGTACAGACTGCTGAAGGTAGTAGATCGCTCGTGTTTTTTCTTTGTTTTATGTTTTGACCATACCATACCATACTATACTATACTATACTATACTATACTATACTATACTATACTATACTATACTATACTATACTATAATATACTATACTATAGTATACTATACTATTCTATACTATACTATACTATACTATACTATACTATACGATACTATACTATACTATAATATACTATACTATAGTATACTATACTATTCTATACTATACTATACTATACTATACTATACTATACTATACTATACTATACTATACTATACTATACTATACTATACGATACTATACTATACTATACTATAATATACTATACTATAGTATACTATACTATTCTATACTATACTATACTATACTATACTATACTATACTATACTATACTATACTATACTATACTATACTATACTATACTATACTATACTATACGATACTATACTATACTATACTATAATATACTATACTATAGTATACTATACTATTCTATACTATACTATACTATACTATACGATACTATACTATACTATACTATAATATACTATACTATAGTATACTATACTATTCTATACTATACTATACTATACTATACTATACTATACTATACTATACTATACTATACTATACTATACTATACTATACGATACTATACTATACTATACTATAATATACTATACTATAGTATACTATACTATTCTATACTATACTATACTATACTATACTATACTATACTATACTATACTATACTATACTATACTATACTATACTATACTATACTATACTATACTATACGATACGATACTATACTATACTATACTATAATATACTATACTATAGTATACTATACTATACTATACTATACTATACTATACTATACTATACTATACTATACTATACTATACTATACTATACTATACTATACTATACTATACTATACTATACTATACTATACTATAATAGTCGACCTTATTCGCATTGTGACTCTCGGCATATTAATCGGGTACTTTTTTACATTGAAAAAATTTTCGTACGATTATTAATAAATAATATTAAAAAGTCCTAGACAAAAAATTTAAAGATACAAATGTGTTTCATGAAAAAATAAGAAACTTTAAAAATGTCCGTCTGTCCGATGTCACGTTTTTTGTGGAGACGATATCTCAAGATTCTTGAGTCACTCAAGAACGAATTATCTTATCGACTTGAAATTTTCAGGAAAAACCGAGTTCTATGAGGGGATCCATGTGAATGGTATGTAATGAGATGCGTAGCATTACATATCTTCACGCCTTATTTTTGATTTATTCTTGTAATATTTTTGTTTGTAACCAATATTTTTAGATGTATTTATTTTTGTTGCAGATTAACATTGTATAAAATGGGAAAGTTACAATGATCAAACCTGCAGGGACCCTTAGAAACTCACACTGGAAAAAATTAGTAAAGGTCTTGGAATAAAGAAAGAGAACATAATATCTGGTAACTAAAACTAACAGGTGGCCAAACATTTTCTCTTTTAGGGTTTTAGGTAAATAATGGAAGCCAAAGTTGTGGTAAGAACAATTTATAATTATTTGTTTTCAGGATATATTTTTACTGTGTTCTTTTTTAAACACGATTTTTTCAGGATCATGAGTAAATAAATATTTTTACTGTGTTTTTTAATATTGTTTTTTTTTTCAGGTAAATAAATTCTTATAGTATTTAATTATAATTTCTTTCAGGTTTTTCACTGTTTCTATAATTTTTGTTTATTTTAAATTTTTTATGTTCCCTATTTTAACATGTATTTTTTTCAGGTATTTTTACTGCTTTTTGTTTTAATATAAGTTTTTTTTCTGGTTTATGTGTAAATAAACAATTATTGTATTAAATTTTTATTTCTTTCAGGTATTTCACTGTTTTTATAATATATGTAGGTATGTTCAGGATAAAATATTTTATAAAGATATTTTCTAATAATGTTGGTTTATTTTAAATTTGTATGTTTCTAATCTTAACATGTTTTTTTTTCAGGTATTTAATGATATTTTTATTTATAAACATGTCGATGTTGTTTATTATGTGTTTTTCTTTTTGGATCTAATTTTACTGTCAGTTTATTGTATATGTGTTTTATTGGCTGCATAATTTGTAGCTTTTATAGAAAGTTTTTTACTGTTTTTATAATTTTTGTTTATTTTAAATTTTTTATGTTTCTTATTTTAATATGTATTTTTTTTTTCAGGTATTTTTAATGTTTTTTTTTTTAATATATTTTTTTTTAGGTTTATGTGTAAATAAATAATTGTTGTATTTAATTATTATTTCTTTTAGGTATTTCACTGTTTTTATAATATATGTAGGTATATTTTTTTATATAGGTTTTTTTTTCAGGTTTATGTGTAAATAAATAATTGTTGAATTTAATTATTATTTCTTTCAGTTATTTAACTATTTTATAATATAAGTGGGTACATATATTTAGGCATATTTTTTATAATTTTGGTTTATTTTAAATTTTTTATGTTCCTAATTTTAACATGTTTTTTTTTTCAGGTAATTAATAATATTTTTATTTATAAACACGTCGATGTTGTTTTTCTTTTTGGATCTAATTTTACTGTGTCTTTATTGTATATGTGTTTTATTGGCTGCATTATTTCTAACTTTTATATATTTGTATTTCTAACATATATATGTCTGTCTAACTTATACTGCGTAATGCGTATTTTGATTTATTTTTCACAAAATTTTTAATATCTAGCTGTTGAATTATTTTTTAAAATTATTATTATTTCTTTTTTTTTAGAAAAATGGATTTAAGTACCTGTAATAAATAAATTTTCTTCTACTGGATTCGAAAACCTGTAAAGAAGGTGAAAAAATTGCCAAATTATTTCTGCTGAGGACAACGCCTTTTCTTAAGTTAATATTTATGTGTGATTTTTTTTGGATAAATGTATTTTTATCTAAGGTAAGAATTTTCAAAAATACTAATACTGCCCTACTACACTAGACAGCAGTAACTCTATTTGTCGCATAGCAACGTTTTCCAAATATTACATCAGAGTTGACGTGACAACGTTACAATGCGATAAATAGAGTTACGGCTTTCTAGCGTAGTAGGGCAGAATACAAGGGCCTGGAATCTGAATCCGACCTTAGAAAAATTCAGGGTAGGGGGATGATTGCAAAACTAATAATTTACAATAGTCCTTATATTATTATTTTTTACCGTATTTTGTCTTATTTTTTCTCAGAAACTTTATATTAGACATAATATATTGTTCATATCTATTTCCTATTAGATACATTTATTATTAGATGGGTATTTGGGGTGTTCTCTCTGGATGGTCGACTTTTTCGTACACGCCAGGTATCTCGAAAGAGAGAGAGTACCGATCCTGACATCAGTGAGACCCAACTTACAAAGTGGGCAGTTGTCATACAGGGTTTGGTATATACAGTGTATGTGGAATTGTCGCCTGACGGCTATCAAAGAAACCGTCCATTGATCGCCAAATATTAATTTTTCAAATTCTAAAGGCTAAGTTGTCCGCTGTAAGTGTACGCTGGTACCCTTTACGAAGGGGGAGTAACAGCTCTTGAGTCGGTAAGTCACCCCTGCAAAAGGTGCAGACTCTACTACGTTAAGAGCTCAGTTATATAAAGTACACAAACATGACTACGATGCCTTTTTCAGACAATTTACGGATAAAAATTTTAAACATAGGGTACTAAGGAAACGTTCAAGTATTACGAAACGCAAATTTTGATCATTTTGGACCCCCCCCCCCCTGTAACCATTAACATGGGCGTAACACTCCCATTTTTTACCGTATTTTGTCTTATTTTTTCTCAGAAACTTTATATTAGACATAATATATTGTTCATAAAAATTTCCTATTAGATACATTTATTATTAGATGGGTATTTGGGGTGTTCTCTCTGGATGGTCGACTTTTTCGTACACGCCAGGTATCTCGAAAAAGAGAGAGAGAGTACCGATCCTGACATCAGTGAGACCGAACTTACAAAGTGGGCAGTTGTCATACAGGGTTTGGTATATACTGTGTATGTGGAATTGTCGCCTGACGGCTATCAAAGAAACCGTCCATTGATCGCTAAATATTAATTTTTCAAATTCTAAAGGCTAAGTTGTCCGCTGTAAGTGTACGCTGGTACCCTTTACGAAGGGGGAGTAACAGCTCTTGAGTCGGTAAGTCACCCCTGCAAAAGGTGCAGACTCTACTACGTTAAGAGCTCAGTTATATAAAGTACACAAACATGACTACGATGCCTTTTTTAGACAATTTACGGATAAAAATTTTAAACATAGGGTACTAAGGGAACGTTCAAGTATTACGAAACGCAAATTTTGATCATTTTGGACCCCCCCCCCTGTAACGCTATTTTCCTATACCATTAACATGGGCGTAACACTCCCATTTTTAACCGTATTTTGTCTTATTTTTTCTCAGAAACTTTATATTAGACATAATATATTGTTCATATCTATTTCCTATTAGATAAATTTATTATTAGATGGGTATTTGGGGTGTTCTCTCTGGATGGTCGACTTTTTCGTACACGCCAGGTATCTCGAAAGAGAGAGAGAGTACCGATCCTGACATCAGTGAGACCAAACTTACAAAGTGGGCAGTTGTCATACAGGGTTTGGTATATACAGTGTATGTGGAATTGTCGCCTGACGGCTATCAAAGAAACCGTCCATTGATCGCCAAATATTAATTTTTCAAATTCTAAAGGCTAAGTTGTCCGCTGTAAGTGTACGCTGGTACCCTTTACGAAGGGGGAGTAACAGCTCTTGAGTCGGTAAGTCACCCCTGCAAAAGGTGCAGACTCTACTACGTTAAGAGCTCAGTTATATAAAGTACACAAACATGACTACGATGCCTTTTTTAGACAATTTACGGATAAAAATTATAAACATAGGGTACTAAGGGAACGTTCAAGTATTACGAAACGCAAATTTTGATCACCTAACCCCCCACCCTAGGAGCTTTACGTAATACTTGAACGTTCCCTAATACTAATATGTAATTAAAATTTTCTTTATTCCATATATTTTGATTTATGGATTCTTTTATTTTAGAGCAACATGTATTTGTAAAAGAAGTTTCATCAAGGTAAAATTGACAACCAGTATTCGTAAGTTTTACTTACAGTCATACTGAAGAAGAATAATAGACATTTATATTTCGTAAGTTTTACTTAGAGTCATACTGAAAAAGAATAATAGACATTTATATTTCTTTATACTTTTATATGTTTTAGGTTTCCAAAGGACAATTTTAGAAGTACATGACTCATAGCTCCCAACCGCCCAAACTATGCACATGAGAGACAAACAGACGGCTGCCAATTTTGGTTGTAGGACGGACATCAGAGCTTCCGTTTGCTCCTTGATATCTCCATCGAGAAGACTCTGGTCGTAGGACTAGATAGTCAATCGAGCATCATGGAGCTCTCTCGCTTGGTTTTCTTTAGGGCAAAATTAAGCTCAATAAGTTCTAGAGCTACGTGTATAGGCCTACTGAGGTTTCCTCAGTGGGGAACGGCACGTTAACCGTAACGCGCCTGGTGCTTTACCTCTTGGGTGGCGTGGAAAAGAGCACAAACAATTTTTTTTTTTATAAAAATACGACATTGTTTTGCTGATTTTTACTTTTATATAGATTTCTAACATTAGAAATACGTTATTCTAACGTTAAATTTTTACTAGGGTAATATATTATATGATTGTTATATGTATACCGATATTAAATACAATTTTTATTATGATATTGTGTATTATTTTTATTGTGATATTGTGTATTAGGGAACGTTCAAGTATTACGAACTTGATTTAATTTGAACGATTGCCACTGCGATGCGGCACTAATCTTAAAATGTGACAATTCGTTAAAAAGTTCGTTGTTTGCACTATTAACGCAGAATACCCGTTGTTTTCAAATTACTAAAATAACTTCTTACCTTGAAACGCTGTTTAGCAGATCAGGCCATGCCAACGTAAGTAACGAATCCCTGACAAAAAGCTCCCATGAGGTTAAGTGAGACTCGCTGGAAATTCTTTCCGACCGCTGCATCCGCAGACGTCTTGTTTTGCTCTCCAAAGACATTTCATTCCTGCAAAATAAACAATTTTGTTATGCAGGGTGTGTCAAAACTCTTGCATTGTTCAGAAAATTGACCGTTTATTATTATTTGCAAAAAACGAAAGTGTAAATTAAAATCAAGATGGCGCACCTTCAATTGGAAGGGCCTACCCCAGATAGGACAGGTTTATGGATAATGGATATCCCCAGAATATCCATTTTGAGAATTCCGACATCCCCAGGATATACGATTTCGTCGATAGATATTCGTAGGACATCCTCAGGTACTTTGTTACTAAACGGGAAGCCAAGAGACTTCCGAGCCGTATACCTCAAGGATATCCCGAATGTATATCCTTAGGATATAATGTACGTCTGTCCTATAAATAGCTACTAATTATACACCTGTCCCCGACAAAAGTGGCTATCAAATAGTATCTCTTTTATTATTTTTTTTTTGTGAAATATTGATACTAGCAGCTTACAAGTTGCAAGGGGCAAGTTATTTAAATTTAAGCTAATAGTTTCATAAAAAAAATAAAAGCAATACTAATTGATAGCGACTTTTGTCTGGGACATTTGTACATAATTAGTAACTTACTTGTCTACGAAATATATCTCCTTTTTCCCTCAGGGAGGAGTAATACGAAATTGTCCAACAGATGAAAACACAATATAAATATTTAATAATAACTGTGTAAAAACTTTCACAGACCACAAACACCGACTTAACATCCGCCATTAAAGTCACGAAAAACGCGGTAAATTTAAAATACTGAAGGAAAAGCTATCTTAGAATATCACATCCGAAAGGAAATCCACGGGACATCCCCTCGGGACGTCCCTGGGAGGTACGAAGAACATACCGTATATCCTTGGGATATACGGCCAGTATATCCTCAGGACATACTTTTCGGGATATCCTTGGGATATACGATAGATGTCCTGGGACATGCGAAATTGAGAGGACATTGAGAGGATATCCGAGGGATATTGTATGCTATATGGGAAAGTCCATTGACGCGGTTGATAATCGAACTCACTCAAGCCGACAGGCTAAGTAAAGGTCTTATAATGACGCCTTAACTCGTTTGATTAGTGCCCCTATATTTAAAAGGATTTTTTTTAATTACATTATTTATTTTAACAGCTTACATTATTTATTTTAACAGTTAACATGATTTATTTTAATAGCAGTTAAAAAGTTAATAAAAAATATATTTTTTTACAACTACTTTAGAATGTAAGCAAATACACACACTTTTCAAACTCGAAATGAATCCATTCTAGCTCTAGATACGATATGAATATTCCGCATCAAGTGTTAGAATGAGCACATGTAGTGCCATCTTTTGTTTATGAAAGTAAAGAAAACTGTGGCAAAATTAGCAAAAATATGTATATTTTACCATGAAATATTAAATAATTTAATGCAATTTAAAGTTTTGCGTTAAAATTACTTAAAGTTTATTAGTTTTTCTTAATATTTTACCAGTTTTTTATAAATTTAGTTCAAAAAATTAAAACTGTTCCATCTATTGTTAAATATTTAAACTTGATATCTGTCACAACAATCTGACATAAACTTCAATTTTTGCATTATAATTTGTAAATATGTGCTAAAATTAAATAAAAATCTTTTTCTAGATTTGATAAAATTATTAAATAAAATTAATTGCTTTATTTAAAAATATGTGTTTTGTTGCATTTGCAAAGTCGAGTCACAAAAAACATTGTTATTAACCTTGTTCGCAGTTTAAAGCCATACACTGTTTCATATTTGCAGTCGAAGAAAAAGTATAGTCTACAACACGTATGGAATAGACAATATTCCGCTCGAGCGGAAAGTTTGTCATACGAGCCGGTAGGCGAGTATGACGGTCCCGCGAGCGCGGAATGTTAGTTAGCTATTTTGATTTAACAAAAAACACTGTTGGAGCAAAAATATGTTGGTTTTCATAGTAATCATAACCAACGATTTTTCTGTGAATGCGTCCATCAATCCAACAAACAATGAATTACTTACTGCCTATAGATTTTATACATTGTTTATTAATAATAATAAACGTTTATTAGGTTCTTGACCGAGGTCCTTCTGCCAACTTGTTTATTATATGTTGCTTACATTGTAAATTATTGCATATGTATACCTTAAAATAACTGATCAGCATGCTTGATTTATGTGAAGTATGCAATTTGAATATTCAATTAGTTTTAGATTCAGATTACGCTACACGCATCCAATAGAGATTAATTAATTTTCTGTTTGTGTTTACAGTGTACCTAAACTTTACAACAGTGGCACACCCAGGAGGGGGTCTGGCGGGCTCCAGCCTCCTCCCCAAGATATTTTACTTAATAGCGCCGCGACGCTAAACTTTATTAACAAAAATGTGATATTACAATTATAATTAATAAATTTTATATATATATATTTTTAATTTTATTGAAAAAGTTATTTTTTTGAAAAAAAAATTTTACTGAATAGTTTTTTTTTTCAATAAAAGTTTTTTTTTTTCAAATTAACTTCTCTACACGTTTTCAACAAAAACGTCTTTTCCAAATTAATTTCTCTACACCTTTTTATTGTTACAGGTGTCTTTGTTTCAATTACCTCGAAATGACATATTTTGACATTTGTCATATTTTGATTGATAAAGCCAAATATTGCACAAATTCTTTCAAAAACTAATAATTTTCTTTGAAAACGGGATCAGATTAGATCCCGAAATGTTAGAAGTTAATTTTTATTCAGTTTTTCGTTCTTTTTTAATTATTTTAACGATTTATCAAGAATTTTATTGAAAATTCTTTATTTATGCAAAATTTTTAAACTTTGGTAAGGTATTGACTAATAATATGTTTTAGGTAAAGAAGATATAGCAGATAAGTATTATTTTAAACGCAATACCTTACCAGCGCATCTAGAAACAGGTGCGCCTGATAAGAACATTTTAATTTTATTTTCTGTTTTAGATTTTTTATCGATATAAATAGTCATTGATGCAAAATGGCTCAAATTAATAATACTGTAAATATATACGCCTCAAATAAATTATAGAGTTTTTTTTTATTTTTTTTTTCTATTTTTTTTTTGGTTTTCAAAAAAAGATATTAAAAAAAATGATTTTTTTGAAAAATTTGAATTGTTTTTGAAATGAAAAAAAAATGTTTGGTTTGGACTTTTTTGGATTTTTTTTTTGAAAAGTTTGAATTGTTTTTGAAATGAAAAAAAAAAGTTTGGTTTGGACTTTTTTTTGATTTTTATTTGGGAAAATTCAATGTACCATTTAATGTGAATAAGTATTTAATGGATGCGTAGATTTACACATCTTCACGGCTTGTTTCATATTTACAATTATGGCGAAGGCGCTAGCATTATTTCGTGAATTTCTGTTATTTTTTAAGTTAAGACATTGTTTTTTATAAACTGTAGGGTTCTAAAAAAGGGACTTGTTAACTATTATACTACAAAAGTGTTATATATACAACAAACTTTCTGACGTCCCTTAAAATCAACGTTAAAAAAAAAACATAAAAAAATAAGATAATTAAAAGGTTGGTGTAATAGAAAAATTGCGGACCCAGGAGTAGCAAAAAAATTTTTCCCTACGACCTAGTTGGTAGTTAGTACCTATTTGCCACCCGTTGCCTATGCCAACGGTTGGGAAGTAACAATCAGCTGATTTTACATATCTGCTGTCATAAAATTATTAAACGTCAAACATATAACCTCAAATTATCAAACTAATTTTAAGAACATTTTTGCGTTTTTTAAATGTTTAGGGGTTAGGTCATGGAAAAAATAGTATACGCACCTCGACGCAAACCATTTCGGTGCACATCTCTTGAAAAAAACTAAGTTCGTGTACTTGGTGCGTAATATACTATTACATACTGGGGCTCAACGTGGTAAGTACTCCACTGGTCCACTGTACTGTTTAAATTCTGTTTTACACGCAGTGTCAAAATTCTTGCTTTATCTTATTCATATATAGAAAACCCTACAGAAACCAGTAAACAGATTATGGACCTATAGCTTCTTTAATGGAAAAAAAATATTTCAAACAATTATTGTTGGATGAAAATATTAATTTTTTTCTATTTTGCGACTCTTATAAGCTCATAATCACACGCATTTTGCGTGTTCTTATAGGCCCATAAGAGGTCTCATTTTTTTTCTGTTCGGTTGGCAACATACAAAAGCCTATCTCTTGACGTTTTGCGTGCAAATGTCAATGTCGATTTAAAGTTTAATTTTTTACAAAATTTTGTGTTTGGGTTATTTTTTGCCGTGTTAAAATTGTGGACTGATTAATTGCAGTGAAAAAAGAAGAGATGACTGTAAAATATATCAAAATAACATTTGTTCTTAGAATTTTAAACATAGTGTAAACTGTAATTCCAACCCAAAACAAAAATCCCTAATTCAGTCATCAATTTAAATTTAAGTTTTTTAAATTTAAAATAGAAAAAATTGTATAAAGCACTCGTTTCATAACACGTTTTTAGAGTACTACTACTTTAGAAAACTCGCCGCAAGCGGCTCGTTTTCTAAACTTGTACTCGTGCGCTAAAAACGTGTTATGAAACTAGTACTTTAATATACTATTAGTGTGCACGGTGTTCTGCATAAAAAACTAAACCAGAAGTAACTACTTGTTCTAACTGAAAAAGACAAATCGGCGGCAGTGAGAATCTAACTCACGCTAGTTGTAGTAGACTTGTGATATACAGACGCGGTAGACCACTACACCTATCCTCCCATAAGTCTATGTAATTCGCGTATACAAATATCATATTCCTGAATATGAATATTATATTCCTGAATATGGTTCAGATGATAATTTATAAGCTCCTAGTTGTGTAATGAATAATTTATAAGCTCTTAATTGTGCAATGAATAATAACTAGATTCCATAATATTTTACTGGTCATATTGTTTAAAACTCTTATCTCTATAACTCACAACAGAGATTCAGAAAATCACATGTACTCAGGTCCGTAGTGCCATGCAATTTACCGGGAGAATGGTATTTTTCAACATACCGGGTGAGTTTTATTTATGTCCACCCCTAAAATTAAGATTAATTTTCGTTCAATAAAAACAAAACTTTGGTAATTTATATAATTTTACACTGGCTATAAAATAGCGGATTTAGTTTTTTTTTGTTTCACTTCCATTTTAGCCGGAACCATAAAGAAGGAAAGAGAACCATTAGTCCCGCCTGCGCAAGATTATTTTGTGACAGAACGGGGCAGCGAAATGACGTAACGCAATATATCTGACCTTGCGCAGTACTCAACTCTATCAGCTGTGAAATGCTGTCGGTCGTAAAACAATTCATCACCCCAGTATTCATTTGTCTTATCTCCAAAAATCACCCAGTAAAAATCTTAAAATGTCCAAAAATAGAGATATGGCAAACCAATACTGGGTGACGAATTATTAGTAGTTTGTTTATACTGTCAGTACTGTCAGATCGTCGTTTGTTTCTGTTCATTTTTCGACTTCTACTGTGTTTTAATTGTTTTTTTTTTGCTGCATTTGTTTATAACTTTAAACTTAACCTGTATTGTTGCATTATGAAGAGCAAAGGGTCAATCCCTGGTGTACTCAAAGTAGTTGTACAAAATCCCGAAAGTCACACACCTCGAAAAATTCTTATAAAATAATGTTAAAAAACTATTTCGACGTTTCTTCGTAGATATTTATTGTTTTTTGTTGAATTTTTTACAATTTTTATTTAACACACAAAACTAAGGCTAAAAATACTCGTCAAAAACAACAATAGTAGTGCGCATGTGCATGTTTATCTCAGATGCGCTAGGCACATTTATCACAGTATCCCACAACGGCTTTGGAGGTCTTTCCTTGTCTATGGCCGGAACTGGCATAATTTATTTTCCGCCAAAAGAGTGCAAACACCTTGTATAACGCTCTATTATTTTCTAATATTTTACATTTTATTAAAACTCAATTGCATTTTCTCAAGCAGACAAAGCAATATCCGACTGTTTTTAAAACAACTGCTACTCTT
>OY294048.1:3909048-3981730 GCA_958510825.1 Brachypterus glaber | reverse complement strand
GTAGAAGGTTAACTATGGTGAGGTGAAAAGGGGTACGTAAATGTAATAAGGGGATATTGACATTGTGTTTAATATTTAAGAGCTGGTATGGTGCCAATGCTACGTTCTATAAATTGTAATCGAGAAGGGAACAGTATATTGTAATGTACACTTAAAAAAAAACTGTGATAAACTTCTCATACATGTTTTGGAAGTAATACACCTATACACACTGTAAAAACTGAATGGAAAATAATGTAAAAATACATGAATTTGCAAAGTACGCTAAGTAAATTTACTCTACTGTACTATACGTAATTCATGAATTTGTGTAAAAATGTGTAAACAGATTTTGTCTAAAAGAATGTAATATTCGCATTATGAACTATGTAATTTTTAACGTACCGGTCTATGGCAACATATTATCGTTTATGGACTATGTAATTTTTTTTACCGTATTGTTTTATTATTTATATTATTATATGTGCCGAAAAGGTATTTTTTTTTGTGAATGGATTTATGGAAAGAATCAGGAGCTTATGGACTTTTTGGTTAGATAATAGTGTATAAAATAGGTAAAATTTACGTTCAAAACATTTGCAAAATGTTTATAACGTGTGTACATGTTCACGTGTGATAATTATCTATCATATTTCACATAGTTTTTGATGGCTTTTTATTTTATATATTATAATATATAAAATAAAAAGCCATCAAAAACTTATAATTAATTAAAATTAATACGAAAATCGTACCTGATTTAATTTCACTAAGACACCACACTCTTCGCCCGCAGTCCCCGCATTAACTGACTGACTGAAGCGACGCTAACAAAAAGTCCAAACGACAACACTCCACCTTAAACGTGCCTCTCAGGTGGGGTTAGCGCTCTTTCCTCAAATGCCAGGGTTGTACTCAGCTTATTAAAGTTCAAAAATAATTTTGAATTTCAACTAGGGCCCTCTCAATATTAACTCTGTATAATATAGCAAAGAATGCTGATAACTTTTTATTTAAAAGTACCACGTGGAGACAATTTTTTGTTAATTTATTATTCCATCAATCTATCTTCTAATTATCGTATAGAATGATATTGGCTGACAGTTTCGGGCTGCTGGCCCTCTTCAGTATCAAGAGTCAACTCCAACAACAACTAGTGTTCTGTGGTCAACTCTGCACACTGATTAAGAAAACCTTTTTAGACTTTATTCGCAAAAGGAATATAGCCATTAGATTGATGTGGACTTGTGCGCCATCTATTATCGGGGGTATTACCGGGGGCATGCAAAAATTAGAATTAAAAAAAAAACCTTTTTTCAAGGAAATATACACTTTAAACCATTGTTCACCAAGCGGAATGTCATGTCGACGCTGTTAATACTCAGTGTCATGGTCCACGACTAATAGAGAAGGATTTTTTTTTGAAAATTGTTTCACTTTTTAAAAAACGAATAGTTAATACAAAAATATTTTTTTTATTAATTATTCGTTTTTTGAAAAGGAAAACAATTTTCAAAAAAAAAAAAATAGTCTTTCTCTATGAGTCATGGACCATGACCAAGTGATTCACTAGTTTAAAGTGTCTATTTACTTGAAAAAAAAGTTTTTTTAAATTCTAATTTTTGCATGCCCCCGGTAATAGCTAGTTCGATCCGACCAGTGATTATTATTATTATATTATTCAAATTACCGCGGTTTTTAGCCTACGAGTTTTTGTCAAATACTATGAACACGCCAAAGTTTATGTTTCTAATAATTTAAGAATAGCAATCTGATTAAAATTACCATAAAAAATCACGAATTATTTGTATCGTAAATGTTTAGGTGTTAGTATACGCGTAGGTCCAAAAAGTGCTTTTAAAACTACTAAAATTTCCCTCTAAAATTTTTTTTTGGAGACCGGTACTCCGTAGCATCGATTTTTGGAAGCACATGTACCCTGAATTGTTTTAATTTTGGTTTCTAGGTTCATTTTTACGTATTTTTTTCTGATAAATCCAATTCTAATAATAAAACTACAAAAAAGTTATACTGAAAAAAACGTGGGCTAAAACAGTGATAAGACCCCCCCCCCCCCTATTTCACACACACCTGGTTAAAATAACTACATGAAAATAGCATATCAGGATAAGATCACTTGTTGCTATAGCCCCAAGGGTTCCTGATAATCAGTAGTCGGCGTAAACTCAGTTATGACTCTTCCACGTTGAAAATAAACACAGAAACATAGGCTTACGGAATAATTTTGCCGAATTATGAGGGAAATTTTTATAAAGGTCACTAAATCGAAACATTTGACGACTAATTTGTTATACACAATAATATTGACTATACATATTAACTATACATATGTATATATATATCGGTGTTTTTCAAAGAAAAAACTGACATTAGATTTTTATCTTTTAAGAATACGAAAGTATTTAATTTTTATTTATCGATTATTTTTTTCCCACCTTACTCGTTTAAATGGAATCATTAAAAAAAATCAAGATAAAAAAAAATAAAAATGTAAATATTTAAAACCTTGCCTCAACGCTAGAGTCGACGCGGCGCCTATGCGAGTACTGGAAATTCGCCGACTACTGCTGATAATATTTCAGAAATCCTTATAGGTATAAGTCTCAAGCTTATTTGGGGGTTTCTATGACTATAAAAATTTGACAAAATCAATAAATAAATAAATAAATAAAGAAATGAATGATTGAATAATTGAATGATTTAATTAATGAATCAATAAATGAATGACTAAATAAATGAAAATAATTAAAAATATGTTATTAAAATGTATGGTAAAGTTAACAATATCACAATATTCTAACCTACCTATGGAACTTTACGTGATGGCAAACAACCAACGAACTAACAACTCTTCTCTCTAGAATACGCATACCGTTAATATAAAGTATCGCCAACATCTCGGTTTGTTTGTAAAGAAATAGTAGGTATATTCAGGCCTGAACAATAACAATTACCAGTAACTGTTATTGTTGTCTCTGTTAGAACAAAGCTGTGCGAGTAAGACAGACAAATGTATATGTTGGCTACGTTTTTGTCAGTTTTTACAAATGAAATGCCTATTCTAGAGAGAAGAGTTATTAGTTCGTTGCAAACAACAGAAGTCAGATTCGTGTTCAGCGTAAAAAAAGATACATCAAAAATAATAACACGTATGCCGTTTTTGTTGATAATGGCAAATTAAAATTATACCATTTAGTGCTCAATTGGAAACTCAACACAGAAAATGTTTTACCATCACAAAAAAATGTCATTCACATTAATCATTTATTATTATTATTTATTTTTATTAAAAAAGTTCGCTATATGAGGCCCGTTGTATCGTGGTCAAGTCACTTAACACACCACGTGACGTCACATAGGGTCGCCCGCGGTGCACTGAAAGAGCGGCATAACCTGTAGATTTGGCTCTCGTTAACCGACGCGCCGCGGCGCATATTATGCCTTTATCTAGAAAATAAACTAGCTAGCTAAATTAAGAAAAAAAAATTAAAACGGCTACCCTTTCTAGACGGGAGGCAAACCGAGAACGTTTCTTGTTTCTATTTCGTTCGAGTTCAAGAAAATCAGGATCTAATCTAATTATAATTATATAAGATTTTATGTAATTTGTTAAAATTAAAGATTCGCACACAAACATTGTTTTGGCGAATTTCATTATGATATCAATTTGTAATTTTTACATACCTAAATAAATGAATATGAATGAAATCGTAATAGAATATTACATAACTAGTGTGAAAAGTGACATATTTCACGCGAGTGGGAAGGTTTACGAACGAGCCGCCAGGCGAGTGAGGAAACCCTACGAGTTATGTACACTATTTTTCCTACGATCCCGAAAAAAATTTAAAGTTTCTTATCTTAAAATTTTCTAATTTTAATTTAATTAATAAGAAAAGCAAAGCACCAAATAATTATAAATAGCATACATTTATATATGTAGGTATGTCAATCAGAAAATATGGTTTTCATTTAGCTTTAGTTTTCTTGGTTTTATATTTAATACAATACATAGCTATTAAATGGGTTGCTTTTCCCTAAATAAATGCAAACTTGAGTTTGCTTATCAAATTAGATTTCTGTGGTTATGCTGCCATATAAGACAGTAAAATTGTACTGTCATACATTTCATAAGAAAAATACTGTATATTTTGATGTTTTTTATGTAATGTAAGGTAACTAAATAAAAAATTAAGTAATTTTTATAATATCTAGACTGTATAGACTAGACAGTAATGGTCAAAATAGTAACCTTATAACTATAGTTTCTATTTTTGACATGAAAAACAGAAATATTTGGATTAAAACACTTCAGATATAAAAGGCTGTGGTGAAAGGTGGAAAATGGTTTATAAAACAAGGTGATTTTTTAATTAAAATTTACAATATTAACCAGTCTTAAATTTTTAACTGTTTTCTTTTCATTATCAGCAGCTTATCTAAAGCTGATTAAGTCACTTTTTGATTTTTGTCCAGCCAAAAACTCAATCTGGCCAACTGTGCATGTTTTGTGATGGCGATAAGCGGAGGTCGGATTCGTGTTCAGCATTAGAAAAAACAATCTTTATTTTATATTATGGAAATTAAAATCAACATAGTATCATAAGCATTTATTAAAAAAACTTTTTTAAGTAAAAGTTAAAATATTAAAATATAAAATAGCACCTTATTTATTTTAATTACATTAAAAATCAGTAAATATTACAAGAGTTTTATGCTAGTTATACTAATAAGACAGATATTTCATTAAAGCCGGTGGTTCCCTCTACTACTAGCCCACACAAGTCCTGGACTTAGGGGATGCTTAGGTAGAATAGTAAGAGGTTAAACAAAATGTAATTTATCTTGAATTTACATTTCTAATTTTATTTATGTTTATTGCGAGGTGGTTAATTAACAGATATGAAGAAGCCCCTGATATCACCATCACCGAATAGAAAAATTGAGCAGTTATTATAAATATAGAACAGTCATTTAAGTTAAATTCCTATAAAAATCTTATTAATTAATTAAATTAACAACAAATAAATAAAGTTGTTTTTTCAAAAAAAAGTTTTTTCTAATAAAAATGATGGTCCAAATTTTAAGACGAATTAGAGAGACCGACTGACACATAGAAAATATTTTCCACATAATACATTTTTTTCATATAAAAAGTATAGAAACGTAAAAAAAAAACATTACAAAAAAATAAAATATTTTTACTAAGACTAAAAAAATAATTAACTCTTCAAATACTTAAACTCCACAATTTTAAGTTACGCACGTAGAATAACATATTTACAGCGTTAAACTATACAGGGTCATCAATAACTGCCATGTCAAAATTTAAGAGGTGATTTTGAATTCAAAAATATCAAAAAAAGTTCCTATAAAGGTTGGTCCGCAAATGGGCCCTAAGGGAGCTACAGCCCTTTAAAATTATAATAAAAATAAGGTTTTTAATTAATAACTCTGGTACCCTTTAAGCTAGAGCGACGAGCTTTTGCATGTATACTAGTACTAATAAGGGCAATACGTTTATGTTAATTTATTTTTTTTGAATTTATCCAGAGGCGTCCCTAGACGGAAAAATGTATTAGGCTTAACACATTTTTGCCTCAAACTTTTTTATGTGTACTTTTTTTAGATTTTTGTGAAAAATATGGATTCCTTGAGTAAAAATACATCAAAAATGTCTTATAGTCTAACACTGTAGGAGCAACCGTTTTCAAAAAAAAAATGCAATTAAGAGGAAGTGGCATTTTGTGCCACCAAAAACGTTACTTTTTAAAAGGCTCCTTTAATATTAAATTTAGGTGTTTTGATGAAGAATACTTTTTTGCTCAGTTTTAAATGAAAAATCACCCTGCAGCATTAAAATGTTATTCATGCTTTTTTTTGTTCCCCATTCAATATGTCATCTTCAAAGGGCCGTAGCTTCCTTAGGGCTCATTTCCGGACCAACCTTTATAGAATTTTTTTTTATATTTTTGGATGTAGAATCACCTCTTAAATTTTGACATGGCAGTTACTGATCAACCTGTATAGCTATATAGCGAAGGCGCTCGAAGTCCGTTACCCTCCCCCCTAAGCCCTTTATATAATAAAAAATTGAAACTAAAAGATTTTTTATGTGTCAGATAAAGTAAAGAATAAATAACTATTCGGAGTTAAAAAGACTAGCTCCTTAAATAGCTGTTCTACATTTACTTTAGGTTAAGTATCTTCAGGAAGATACCAATAGTTAATATAAAAATACCCAATTCTGCAGTTTCCCACGAGTCGCGTGGAAAAATGAAAAACCGGGTAGGCCCTTTAGTCACGAGAATTCACGTTCCAAAATATCCATTAGGGTGGTCCAAAAAATAAAAATATTGGTAGTAATACAGAGATCGTATCAATTTTTATATACAAACAAATAGAATAACAAGAAAATTAAACATTGACATTGAGGAGGGAAGATAAATTTTCAAGTTAAAAATTTAAAATGCTTTGATCGTTACCGCAATTTTCAGTTTTTTTTTTTAATTATTTTTGAACCACCTTAATGTCCATACACAAACATTATCACAGCATTCTAGTTACTTAAAATAAGTACTTATATAAACAATGTAAAAATACATTTATGCAATTTTTAATCAAATAAAGGGTAAGTACGGCATAATAAAGTGTTTACTTTGAGTATTGTTCGCTCGATTGCACGTAGGTATATTATCTCGATTATTTTAAATTTTAAATTTAATGGTATTTACAAGAACATTCTAAATATATTTTTTAAAATTTTCCTCTGTCCTAGCAGTAATAGGTATTTATTTTTTTAATTTTTAGTAGGAATTATTATTATTCCTATAAAATATTTATTTAGTCTAGAGTCCAAAAAGGCTATTGAACTAGATTCTTTAGTCCATTTACATTATTAAAAATAATGAGTGGGGTTTGATATATTTGAATCTCTGGTTTCATTTAAAATTCGATTTATACGTTTCTAAACGTAAATTAAAAAAATTAAAATTTAAAAATTCAAATCTAATATTTTAACTACTGTAAAGTAATGTTAAGTATTCCTAGGGGTTTTTTAGTAGATACCTAGTTCAAAATATTTAAAACAGGTTATTATGCCAAACCTAATATAATACATGTACAAGGGCAGTGTTATTACCAGTTAAGTAAAAATACGTCATTATTAATTAATAGGAATTAATTATTTACTTATAACTAGCTTCACTATCATTATCCCCAAACCAATTTTTGGCCGGAGGACCCATGAAGCTGGTAGAAGCTTCGCTTCTAAATTCCTGAGTTACGACCTGTTGCGATGTTACTCCAGGACCTTGGGACGTCCGACTGGCAGCTGCAGCTGTTTGCCAAACGGAGCTACGTTCTTCCGATCCTCTAGGAACATGTAAAGGTTGAATTTTTGTGCTCCTGTGGGATTTAGGGGTACCTTCAGGAGACGTGAATTCGCTAGCAGTGTCGTATCTTGAAGGCGCAACCCATCTTTCTGTGAATTCACTTGCTGATCTCGCAAGGCTGGGTTGACTAAGAGATCTGGCTAGGGATGGATGGTGTGACCCAGAACGATATTCTGGATCTATGTCGTCGTAGTATCTGCCTGGTCCTGGATAGTAACTGGAAGATTCAGAATGGCTATCGTGATCTGGACGTGCGAAGTCAACTATTGTTTCAGACATGGACCTTAAATCAGCTTCGCTTCTGAAGCTAGACTTTGAGGTCTTTCTGGACCTCACAGGTATTGGTTGTAACATTGGTTCTCTAGTCACAGTTCTTACGGAACTTCCTCCGTCTGAATCGTATTCGTATAAGGTTGGCAAGCTACTACGGCGACTTCTGTTATCCCAATCTGACTTCTTTCTAAAACGACTTTTAGGTTGTTTATCTACTGGTGTTAGAATTCTAATAATAACATCCCATTTAGGGGGTTCGAATATTTTTTCGTATCTGGCATCGGTTCGAATTCGTTCGAAATCTTCTCGTACAATGGCTTCCGTGAGAAGCGTACGTAGTGTAGACTCGGTGGTGATGATTTGACGCCACTTCATTTTGTCTGTCATCGTTAACTGGGAGTTAAAGGTTTCTGCGCTTTCTATGACTGGTCCTTCTTCCTGTTCCGGTTGCAAAACTCGAATGAGAACGTTCCAATTTGGTACTTCGGGGTTTTCGATAGGAATTTGGAACGTTGAGAGGAACGTTTCTTCAGCTGTTGTAGTATGTGGTATATTTAAGGAAGCTACATGCCTTGGTGCTTGTCCGATATTGCTAACCAACTCAGGTGCATTAAGGGGTAATTTATCATCTTCTACGGTGTTTATAGGTGGTAAACTCATAGTGGCTCGTTCCATTTTAGGAGTTAAAGTCATTCCAGACGCAGATGAAACGTCCGAGAAGTTTTCCCAATCTGGAGGTTCTGGCATTTTTGCAGGGTAGTTTCTAATGGTAACATCCCATTTTTGGTCTACTGGTTTAGGACGAGTGTGATACTCAGTCACCAATCGTTTATGCCTTTCGATATCTTCGATAGTCTTCTTTTCGGTGATAGTTTTTAAGAATACATCATCTACTACATGTGAGGTAATTTCTGGTTTGTGAACAGCAGCAATTGGTGTTTCAAAAGATTCAAAGGTTTCCATTTCTACAGATTGCTCATATCTGGGAATCACAGGCGGTGGTGGTGGAGGTGATTTAGATATAACCATATGAGAATCATCGATCATTTCAGTAAACGAATGAGTATCTGTCATTTCTGTGTTAAGGGAAGCTATAGAACGTGCAGGCATAGCCCTTATTGGCTCTTGTTGGCGCGTCAGAATCTTTTTATAAGTTGGAGCAGGTTGAATGTGCCTTGGTGGAGGATGCAGTTCAGGAATATAAGAAAACTGACTTCTTTCAGGAGGCAGCGGAGATTCCATTGATCTAACGCTTTCCTCCCTTTGCTCCATAATCGTGGAGAGATTTCTTTCTGTTCTTGCAATAGAACTTTCTGAATCTGACAAAGATATGCTAGGCGGGGAGGGTGGAGGTCTCTTAACTTTAACTTGTACATCGAAAGTGGGTTGTTCTTTGACAGGATAAGGTAATCTGGGTACCATTGTTGGAGTAGCAATCGCATTTTGAACATGTTGTTCTTGAGTGTGCCCATAGCCTTCACTGTAGAAACTACTGCTTTCTTTGATATAGGCTTGGTTCTCGTAACTACCGGCAGATGACACTGGTAGAGAACGGGTATCTACGTCTTCTATTTCTGAGTGTGACTCAGAAGGATAGTCAGATGGAAGAGTATCACTGACTAAAGGTCCTTCACTTCCTGAAGAACTTCCGGCCGCTGCTAAGGGGACAGTCGCACGTGGAATTTTAAGACCTTCAAATAGGGATAAATTGCCTGAAAATAAACAAATAAATACGACTGAATATGAAAGTTTATTGTATAAAATATATTACCTAGTGAACTGCCAGATAATTTGGTAATTTCTGATCCGCTTCCGATTGACGAGAATGGGTGACGTATAACAGTGACATTGCGCCTTCTGAGACAATAGTAGGAACATCCCAAGCCCAAAAGTAACAGAGAGAGAAAGAGAATACCACAAATGATGAGCAAAATCTGGAATCCTTTTAGTGGTGGCTCCAAAACAGCTGCAGGTGCAGGGACGTCTTTTCTGTAAAATAAATTTTGTATGTATAGCGGGTGTTTTTTTTTTAACCTGAAACTTTCAAATATCTTGAATACTATGCATTTTAGAAAAAAAAAAAAATATCGGACAACATTTGTTTATTTTAATGGTAGAAACAATATGGTGTATTTATTTTTTAAGGATATTTACGTTTTCAAGGTCATTTCAAGGTCAATTTTGTTTTTTTAAGTACAAACATATATTTTTTTACTGTTATTTAATTCCCCTCAAAAAAAATAAAAATCTTTTGTAAAAAACTTTTTTTCATCGGACTTTTAGTTGCAGAGATAACACAGCCACACAAAATTAAAAAAGTTGCATCTCCGACGAACTTGACTAGTCAATCCCTCTGTATTTTGAGCAGCTGAATCCGAATCTGAGGTAGGAATTTGAAAGTTAGCTCCCATTTTCAACATAACCTCAAAAACATACTTTTCGCAATGATATGATGGACGAGAAAAACTTTGTAGTTGTGTTTTATACGAAAGGAACCTTAAAGTTAAAATTCTTTTATCCAGTACATCAATATAAAGACAGATTACTGTTATCTAGGGAAATTGACATTTTATTAATTGTTTTTAAATTGTCTCACGTTTCCCTTAGCAACGTGAGTAATATTTTCACCCCACTCTTTTAGAAAATGCAGTTTTTTTACAAAATACTTTTTAGGGACTTACTGGCATTGGTATTTTGCTTTTGATTTGTATGGTATAGTAATAGAATTAGCCACTTTTGCTTCTATTTTTATTATCTTTAAAGTCCATTTTTCATTTGAAAACGATGCGGTAAAATAATTCTTGATTTTAAACTGTCAAACTTTTAATTGTTTTTTTTTTTGTACCGTAGCCGCCTACTATTACAGCGGCCATAACGAAATAAAATATTGTGTCTACATAAAAACACATTATTAAAAATCGCATTTCCTTATGATTACAAATGTATTGGATAAAATTTTGTATGGCACACGTGGGTAAATAGATATTGTCCACTCAAGAATATTGACCCACTAGTCCTACGGCCGTCAAACATTATCTCGTGGACAATATCTGATTTTACCCACTAGTACCCTAAATAACAGTTATAAAACACTTACATGAAACTCGGCAACACCGCTGGAACAGGAGCAATGGGTGGTGGATAACGGCAAACGATTGTAATAATTTCATCGCCATCAATTTCCAGACCCGGATGGAACCTTACAACAATATTGTTTGTAAAAACACGTTGAGGATCCTGGAAATATAAATTAGAGATAAACTGTGCTCATTTTTCTGGTCCGTTTAATTCAATTGCGATTCCTCCCGTTAGATTAGACAGGGACAAAAGTTCTACCCAAAAAGGATAGAAGACATACATACACTCCCACTTCCACCCAACCAAACAAATTCTGTATTTGTTCTTTGTTGAACAAATACAATATTTACTTGGCCGGGCGAAAAGTGTAACTATATTCTTTTTATTAAAGAAATTACTGGCGCCATCTAAATTTTAGTAGAATTATCTTATTCTACAGATTCACATTAGCTATATTCATTCGTGCCGCTCAGTGCTACATTTCCGGCCAACCAAATAAATACTGTATTTTTTGTATGAAAAACAAATACAGTATTTATTTGGTTGGCTGGAAAGTGTAGCACAAATGAGATAGAGATAGGGTAGACGTCTTTTGTTTCATAATTCTAGTTGTAGAGATCTCCATTCATTTATTACATGGTTTTTGCTGTCTTTAAGTTAATTTTATTCTACCAACCATAAAACAAGAAACAAATGAGCATCAACTCAGACAGATTCTGCCCAGGGTTTATAATTAATATCAACAAGTTGACAACCTACCTGTTTAGTTCCACATCCTTTTAACGGCAATTCCAATTTGTAACTATAAGCACCTTTTCCATACACTTGACAGGCAGAATTTCTGTCAAAGTCCGCATAGGCAATACCATAAAACTTCTCTTCAAATTTCAAATCCACTTGCATAGACCCTGCTGCGCAGTTTAGGACAGCTTTTGTGCGATTAAGGAATATCACAGGACTGAGATCGTCGAGCTTTGTAACCTTTAATAGCAAAAAAGTATGTTTTGTACATAAAAATGGTTAAAATTAAATAGTTATCCATGAAAAATTTCTATCCAATCAAATCGCAAAAAAAAACAATTGAATCGTTTCTTTTGCGTGCAGTTTCATTCTCAAACTAGATGAAAGGTTGCAAGCACCCTGTCAAAACATCGGCACTATTGCACACTAGAGCCATCTAGTTTGCAAATTTCAAACTAGGTGTTTTGTTTGATTTTAAATTCTGTATCTTTAAAACATTATATTCTAGCAAAAAACTGTATATAACATTTTTTATAAGGCTTAAAACGAGCTTTTATTTAAAATATAATTTTTTGAAATCGGGTTATAAATATGTGAGATATGCTAAAAAAAACCTTTAACTGCTTTAAACGCCAATATCTCGAAAACAATGCGTTTTAGGAAAACGTTGTTTATAACATTTTTTGACCAATTTAAAATTATCATTTATATAAGTGCTAAATTAACCAAATACAATAATAATTGCCTTAATTATAAACAAAAAACGCTAAAAATAGAAGTTTTACCCTATTTTTACCCCCTTACCCCCAATAGTTTACCCCCAAAATCTAATCAGCTCTTTGGAATACGATAAGAAACAATATGCAAAAAACCGCAAGTCGATATCTCATGTAGAAATGGAGACCGACAGACAGACAGACAGACAGACAGACGAACGGACGAACGGACGAATGGACGGACGGACGGACTTTCTAAAACGTCGAGAAATGTGAAAAAAACGTGGTCAAAGATTTTGACTTTTCGGCGAAGATTTCAATACATCGGCACTCTTAAGAGCACTAAGTGCCGATGTAATTAGCATAGTATTTTGATTGTGTTAAAATGTATTTGTTATGAAAATATTAATACTTCTGTAACCGTTCTATAAATATTATAAATATTGAAATTGATTTTATAATTGAAATTTTGTGTTTGGACTTTTATTTTAGTGGATCAATACAGATTAACCAGTCGACCATATGTAACCATATTTATATGAAATGATTATAATACTTGTATCTAGTCAAAAACATATAGTTCATGACCAAAAGGTCATATTTCTCTATAAACATTAGAGTAAAGGTAAATCATCTTATTTAAAAAAAAAATCTTAAAAATAACAAGTTTTAGTTGATGGGCTAAAAAAATTTTTAGCCACAACGTCCAACTTTTCGCCCACACATGAACAAAATGTGACGCTTTTAGAATCATCGAATAAAAACATATTTTTTCTACGACTGCTTTAGAATGTAATCAAATACACATACTTTTCAAATACAGAATAAATCCATTCTAGCTCTAGATACGGTATGAATATTCCGTATCAAGTGTTAGAATGAGCACATGTAGTGCCATCTCTTATTTATAAAAGTAAAGAAAACTGTAGCAAAATATATATTTTACCATGAAATATTGAATAATTTAATGCAATTTAAAGTTTTGCGTTAAAATTGCATAAAGTTTATTAGTTTTTCTTAATATTTGACCAGTTTTTTATCATTTTATTTAAAAAAATTAAAACTGCTCCATCTATTGTTAAATATTTAAACCTGATATATCAAATCAGTAGTTAAAAAGATTTTTATTTAATTTTAGCACATATTTACAAATTATAATGCAAAAATTGAAGGTTATGTCAGATTGTTGTGACATATATATATATATGTCACAACAATCTGACATAACCTTCAATTTTTGCATTATAATTTGTAAATATGTGCTAAAATTAAATAAAAATCTTTTTAACTACTGATTTGATAAAATTATTAAATAACATTAATTGCTTTATTTAAAAATATGTGTTTTGTTGCATTTACAATGTCGAGTCACAAAAAACATTGTTTTTAACCTTGTCCGCAGTTTAAAGCCATACAGTGTTTCATATTTGCAGTCGAAGAAAAAGTATAGTCTACAACACTTATGGAATAGTCATTCCGCGCTCGCGGGACCGTCATACTCGCCTGCCGGCTCGTGTGACAAACTTTCCGCTCTCGCGGAATATTGTCTATTTCATACTAGTTATAGAACATACTATTATGAGGTATTTTGTAAACAAATCTACACACTTTTAATTACTATTCCAGTAAATAAACATTTATTTGTTATATTCTTGTTGAATAAAAAACATTTCGATAATTATTTTTAATTATTATACTCATTATTATTACGCAAATAAAAAAAAAAGTTTAGATAAACTTTTAATAAAAATCGAAAAAAAGCTGAAGGAAAAGTCGGATTGGCGTTATTTGTTCAGGAAAAATTAGTTTTATTATCAACCCTACCAAACGTAAATCCTTTAGGTTTGGATATATCTAACGTTAATTTTTTATTAGGGTTGGTTATACGAGCCACTGAGCGGCGCTTAAATTAAATTAAATGCTTTACCTTTCCATCTAGGGTTGCTTGATCTGGCAAACCTTCTCCCTGATATTCGATATTATTGGCTTGATCGGCATAATTAGACTGGGACGCGGCCAAGCTCCACAGGCAAGCAGCCAATGTTACGACTAGAAACTGACACATCTGAAAGGAAAAAAAGTTACACTAGTTAAATAGTAAAAAAAATGTTACGTAACAAATGGGGGGGGGGGGGTGGAGGGTCTCGAAAATGTTACGCCACGTTACATGGGGGGTGGGGGTCAAAAATGGCCAAATTTTTCGTTACGTAATACTTAAACGTTCCCTAACCTACAATTTAATTCTTTATTCAGATGGGTATACGCTAAAATTAACGTGTTTATTGGTCTTAAAAATCGACTAACCTAAAGATTTTTTTTTTTTTTTTTTTTAATTATTAACCTTAAGAGAATACAGGATTCCATATCAGGTAAATATCACAGAAAATATAATTAAAAATATAATAATATTTACATTTATTAATTATTAATTTGCTTTTTTCTTGTAAAAGGTAAATATTGGATAAATACCACAAGCATATTTTGATTGTGCGGCAATGAAAGTATAAGAATCAAGTAAAATAAATATTTCAGGAAATTTTTTGTAAGCCCTGAAGTTCTCCTGAATAGATGTTAAGATTACGTGCAAGAAGGAAAATGTTTGATCTGAACACTTTAGGGGCTGTCCATATATTACGTAACGCGATTAGGGGGGGTCAGAGAAATTGTTACAGTTTGTGACAGGGGGGAGGGGGTCTAGGTAAACGTTACGTAACAAAATATAATAAATTTAATGTTTATTTCCTAAGCTTGGCAGATGTATTTTTATTTGAACATAAATTACTATTTAGTGGCCCGTAATTCCCTTTTTCACACAAAAATTGACGAAACTGTGCATATTTAAATAATATTGTAATCAGTAAAAAAAACTGTTGACATTGATATTAAAAAAAAATCTTACGTCCCTGTTCTTGCGTGATCTTGCCGATGAATCATCGGCGATGATACATTTTCGCGCGGAATGTGTACTCACAGAACACTAATGTGTGTACTATTTTGTGTACCTGTGCATAAACAATATGCCTGTTATATGTGACACTCAGTGTAAAAAGAGGTACCTAGTATTTTTTCCCTGTTGTTGATTATGAATATTTTTTTAAAGTTTGAGTGATTTTTTCTTGTAAATTTTTTTTAAGGTTATGTTATACTATATTTTAGGATCATGTTTGTTTTGTCGAGAAAAACGAATCAATAGTGAGAATACAGTTAAATTTATTGCGAAACAAAATTTTTATATTGTTACGCGTTACACAGGGGGGAGTGTTGGTAAATGTGACAGTTTGTTACACAGGGGTAGGGGGGGTCAATTTTTTTGGAAAAATTTCGTTACGTAATATATGGACAGCCCCTTAGATTACCTAAATATACTCACCTTGTGTACATTTTTGTTAAATCTTATTAATGTTTGTAGACCACTGTGTAAATTGATAAACGCAATCAGAGTATGATTGATTAATTACACAGCCACACAAAATAAAAAAAAGTCAAGAACTCTTTTGGAGACCATTGTATTCATATGTATTTTGAGGCACTAAATCGAATTTGAGGTCAAAATAGCATGCTCAGGGTATAAAATTAATTTAGAAAGCCGATAAATCAAAAAATCAATAATTTTTTATTCAGTTTTTTTTTGTTCCGGAATATAAAATATTTCGCCTGTGTGAGCTGTTTTAAACTTTATAATAATTATATAATGGCTAAAAGTTTTAAGGTTCAACTTGAGAATAAGAATTTAACTTTTAAAGCATGTTGTCTTATTTATACGTAAGTTTTCAACTTGAAGTTTACGTTTATTATACTTTTTAAATTCTTGACTTTTGAATAATTCATATTAGCCTAATAATATAAGGTGTCGGTTACATGACGTCAAAAAATGTAACTTTATTATGGTCTGTTTTTTCAAGCAAGATAGTAAATTAAAAATCGCACAGTGAATATTTTCAAGACAGATTTGAATATTGGGTGTGCGAATATACTGCGTAGTTTATTTTTAAAACATAACTATATTCTATACACAAACATATAATATTCGAACCTGTTGCAAAAATATTCACTGTGCGATTTTTAATTTACTATCTTTCTTGATGAAACAGACCATAATATTATAATATCCTATCCTAATAATAATTTAAAATAAATTAGTTTTAAAACGTTATTATGCTAAGATAGTTCTACATTTTATTATTCATAAGAAAAATAAACAACAAGACATTTCAAATAAGTACGAGTAATTCATGTTCTAGAACTATTAATTTTTAATTAGACAATTCAAAAACAATGAAAGCAGCAAAACGGTTATTAAATAGCGGTAATTATATTCATACAGTTTCATAAAATGATCCCATTTTACGGGATTTTATTTTTTAAATATTAAGTTTTACCCAGAAATGTAAAACTAAGTATAGGAAAGACGCCTAATTTCGGATAGTAGTGTATCTAATATACTATCTGCATATGTATTTTGTTACGGTTACAGTGGGCTCCGAAAGTCGAGTTGCGCCCTCTGTAACCGTACCAAAATACCTATGAAAATTTATAATATAAGAAACTTATAGAGACTTTCAAGAGCTACAATTTTGCTCTTAACCACTTTTATCGTGCAATGAATAATTTGGCTGAAAAATGAAAAAAAAACAGTTTCGCCTCGAATATGGATATTTTTGAATTAACTCGATTGTTATTAATATATTAAAAAAATGATCCAAACAAAAATTGTTGGAAATTTCCTTCTTAACAAAATTGGTTATATGTATTGTTATCGTTGAATGCATATAAAGCAACCAACCCTCAAAATTCAAGATAGCGGACAACCCTTACGCAAATAACCCGGTGAAAAATTGAAGTAGTTTAATTCAACTAAATTTGAAAAAAGACATCGACTTAGTGCGTTCTACTGGCAGAGCTGGTATGAGAAATTTTAATTAAACACTTCTTTTTTCTTATCTAATCATCCCCACCCCCGGAATGGTGTTTGATAATAAAAAATTTTATTATAGTAGTTTGGACTTTTTGTAAAGTGGGTAACTCTCGTCGACCTAGAAGTTAGTTCGCTTTACCTGTACATAGATCATCAAAAATTAATTAAAGTGCCATTTAAATCCCATTTTTGCAAAAAATTGACTTAGTACCTATTACTTGTAATCCGACGATATATGTTCAGTACCTACATTGATGCCATCTGTAGGGAACAGAACAAAGTTTTCTCGATGTCCTATTGAATTCCACTAAAAATATTTACCTATATATACATAGTAGAGAAATAGAGAAACCTAGAGTAGAGAAACTTAAATTTATCGAATCGTGCATAGAAACTTTAATTAGGAGAGTTGAGATAAATAACACAGGCCCACAAAATTAAAAACTTGAATTACTCCTAACCAGACAATATTTTTCTTATGTATTTTTAGCCGCCTAAAATGAAATTGACACTGAAAAACTTGATGTCCCTTTACTTCAAATTACTCAGAAAAAATAAATAATATGTACACATATGTAATGTATCATACGACCCCTCTTTCAATTTAAAAAAATGTTCCCCCCTACCCACCTGTCTCAATTTTGCCCCCTAAGCAAATAAAATATATACCAAAAAATTATTTGGTTATGTTATTTAAGAGTTTTAAATTTCAAGTTGATATCGTATCTCATTCGAAAGTTAAACTGAGGGCGGACTTTTGACACGCCCTGTAGACTGTACGTGTAATGCGCCTTCGCCAAAATTACAATTTTTAGATCTAGTTTTAGAATGTTTTTTGTTAAAACAAAATAATGTTACTTTCCTCAGCCTAGCTCCTCTAGCTCGGCTGGCAATCTCTGTAATTTCCCCAAAAACTCTATGTTTTATTAGTATCCGTTATTTATCAGTATCAGTTAAAAGTATCTATATATATTTTTTTTTATTTTTTTTTTCGAAATATATATATTTTAAAAAGATTTTATCCAATACATACAAGATAATAAGGCAGTTACTAGCTTTAGTTTAAATAAAAAACTTAATAATAACCCACACGTGGATTTTACTTTATACATTGGATAATTATTTATTTTACCCACTCAACTGTCACTTGTCAAATTATTTTCTTGTAAATGTCATTAAAATTTTTAATAAAAATATGAATTTCTAAGCTATTTATTGGATAAAACTTTGTATGTTACTCCTGAGTAAACTAATATTGTCCTCTCTAAAATTAACCTACTCGACCTCCAACCTCGTGGACTAATTTTCTGAATGGCAATATCCTAGTTTCCTTTCTCGTAACATAAATAACTATTTTTATCCAATACATACAGATAATAAGACAATTGCCAGCTTTATTTTAAATAAATAAACTCAATAATAACCCCCGAGTGGATTTTACTTTATTGAGTGGATAATTATTTATTTTACCCACTCAACTGTCACTTGTAAAATTATTTTCTTGTAAATGTCATTAAAATTTTTAATAAAAATATGAATTCCTAAGCTATTTATTGGATAAAACCTTGTATGGCACTCATGGGTAAACCGATATTGCCCTCCCGAAAATAAATCTGCTTGGCTGACGCCTCGCAGGTTAATTTTCTCATGGGCAATATATTACTTTACCCACTAGTACCATAAATAACTATTTAATATAAACATAGGGGAAAGTATTCTTTTGTTTGCAGTAGTAATTTACAAATGCTATTAAAAGTTTAATTAAATTTCCAAAAATAATATTTAGGTTCCAATTTGAAAGGCTAAAAGTCAATGATCCTCGAACTAATGTATTAAGTAGGATTATTTTAAGTTAAAAAAACGATGATACTTCATATAGATTTGTAAAATACGTTTAAATTCGCCCACTTTTTAACATTTCGTAGGAGGCCTTGAGTCACTGGACCTGTTTTTTACCAGGTTTTTAAAATGAAAATTTGTAGTAGAGTGGAATAAAAAACAATATTTTTTTACGTTTTCTTAACTTAAAACCAAAAACCAAAAAATTATGGGATCGCTACCCCAGTTTTGGGCAGCTGGGAAAATTAAACCTTGTAGTTAAGAAAATTGAACATAGTGTTTTAAAGCTGGTCGAATACATCAGGATATATTTAACCAGCTTTAAGGGAACGTTCTAGTATTACGTAACTCAAAGTTTAGCCATTCTTAGAGAATTTAGTGAACGACCCAACGAATCCGCCCCCCTAGCCTTGGTTTGAGCCCCGCCTGACGTTTTCGCTGAGCCCCACCTTTTTTTAAGTCACCCACATTTGGGTGCCAAATTTTTTTGCAGGGGCGCCCAAGTTTGGTAGAAACCGTCAGGGACTAAGCTTTTTTTCTTGAAGGTAATTTTTGGAGCGCCATTTTTTTTGTAGGGTCACCAAGTTTGTGTTGACACCGTCAAGGAAAAAGCTTTTTTTTTGAGGGTGCCACCCTGGGGGATGAGCCCCTTTAGGTTTATTTCTGGTTATAGCCCTGTATATGTCTCTACAGGAGCGAAAGGGTTAATAAGAAGCTTACAACTATTTATCTGTGTATGTAGTTATTAAAGTAGCATATTTTATAGGTATATTTATAGAAGTTAATATTGAGCTTTACTAAGAACAATCTGCATGTGGTTATGTCTGAGAATTCGCTATAAATCGATTTTTCTTTGTGTTATCTAAAACATTCGGTATTTAATCTGTCAATTAAATAGTATAGGTCTACATAAAAGCCGTGGCAGAAAGTAACAGTTGTTATCCTTGGCTTGCGACATTTTTTTAATGGACGGTGGGTAGCATGTGTAGGTATAAGAATTGCTTGCAAAATATTATACATATGTTCAACAAAAAATATTATTTTAAGTATGCACAAAGGTTTATTTAGGATAAATTATCTGGATGTGACGTTTCAAGCCAAAAGATACACAAATTAGTTATTTCTTGTACGAGAGAGGATTTTCCCCATGAGAAAATTTAATTTTAATAATTTTAGAGGGCAATATTAGTTTACTTAGGAGTAATATACAAAATTTTATCCAATAATAGCTTAAAATTTCATATTTTTATTAAAAATATAAATAACATTTACAAGAAAATATTTTTGGTACCTAATGGCGATTTCTCCCGTTAGATTAGACAGGGACAAAAATTCTACCCAAAAAGGATAGAAGACATACATACACTCCCACTTCCACCCAACCAAACGAATTCTGTATTTGTTCTTTGTTAAACAAATACAATATTTACTTGGCCGGGCGAAAAGTGTAACTATATTATTTTTATTAAAGAAATTACTGGCGCCATCTAAATTGTAGTAGAATTATCTTATTCTATAGATTCACATTAGCTATGCTCGTTCGTGCCACTCAGTGCTACACTTTCCAGCCAACCAAATAAATACTGTATTTGTTGTATGAAAAACAAATACAGTATTTATTTGGTTGGCTGGAAAGTGTAGCACAAATGTGATAGAGATAGGGTAGACGTCTTTTGTTTCATAATTCTAGTTGTAGAGAGCTCCATTAAGTGGGAAAATAAATAATTGTCGTATCCTTAAAGCAAAAAAACACGAGTAAATTATTAAGGATTTTTTGTTTAAAATAAACCTATTAATTTTTTATTATCTGTATGTATTGGATTATAGTATATTATTCAATGAGTGTATAATAATTGCTATTAATCAATGAGGGCGAATTTTGGGACACGAGCCGACAGGCGAGTGGCCTAATCGCCCAAGTGATAGCTATTATACGCGAGTAGAATACTATACTTTATCCACGACCGTTTTAAAGTTTAAACGGTTTATTTTTACATATTATCTACCGTTGTCAAGGCCTTGGCAAACAATAAAATCAGTGAACTCATTTATTATTGACCATTGTTAAGCATTGCTTATAGACGACGGTCAATAATGAAAAATTTTTGAGACAACTAATAACTTTTTTCAACTTATTTGTCAAACTGACAGCTATGTCAAAATAATTTTTAAACTTTATTTTTAACTGATAAATGGAGTTACTAGCTTTAGGTAGTAGAAAAAATAGTATATGCACCACGTAAGCGAACTGTCTAGTGTTCTCGACTGATTTTTTGCCTCGATTCAGTCTCAGCAAAAAAACTTCTCTAACACTAAAGACTTAGTTCGCATACTAGGTGCATAATATACTATTTACTTGAAGTAACTTGGAGTATAATATTATTTTATTCGGAGTAAAACATTCACTTGGCTTAAATAATATTCATTTGGATTAAGATATTGTTTTTATCTATATACGTTGTTAATATTAATAAGTAGATAATTGTACTTATATATAAATACATACAGTGCGGTCCAAAAGTCATCCACCTCCCCCCTCTTAACTTTTGAACGAGTTGAGATATTGATTAATACATCAGTTTAAAGAAAATTTAATTCTCACCAAATGTAAAGCCGATATCTCCACTCATTCAAAAGGAAAGAGAGGGGGTAACTTTTGGAGCGCACTGTATATGCTTATTATTGAAAATAAATTTGAATCTGAAAACGAAAGTGGTAAATGAGTGGACATTTGGTTGACCCAAATTAAGTTCAACGAAATTAAGCTGCTTTCGATTTCACTTATAAAAGATATCAACTGTTGTTATTTAATACTTGATATAATACTACCATTACGGTGTTTTTATAGCTTTAAATCAAAAGGTCCTACATATCTTAATATTTTGGGACATCACCAAAATGTACCAAAACGGAAATAGTCATTTTGGTGCTTTTAAAATCAAGTTTAAGTTTTATATTTTAGCTTTTTGATTTTTGGGGAATAGGGCTTTGGATCTGACTAAAATTGTTATCTAATTTTGCTGTGACGTTTCGACGATGGATTTTCGTCGTTTTCGAACAGAGAATTAAAGCCAAAGTCATTGTCACTAACAGTAAACACTCGCATAAACAAAACATTATTTAAACAAATAAATAACAGTTAAAAAATTAAATTAAGACAGTGTACTTTACTATACTCAGTAACCGAACCTACTGGTTATAGCTCGTTTTACTTAATCACAATATTTGTAAAAATTGTCAAAGGGAACGTTCAAGTATTACGTAACGCAAATTTTGATCATTTTGGACTTTTTAGTAAAGTTAAGTTAAGTTAAGTTAAGTTAAGTTAAGTTAAGTTAAGTTAAGTTAAGTTAAGTTAAGTTAAGTTAAGTTAAGTTAAGTTAAGTTAAGTTAAGTTAAGTTAAGTTAAGTTAAGTTAAGTTAAGTTAAGTTAAGTTAAGTTAAGTTAAGTTAAGTTAAGTTAAGTTAAGTTAAGTTAAGTTAAGTTAAGTTAAGTTAAGTTAAGTTAAGTTAAGTTAAGTAAAGAAATTGAAGCAGGTTTTATCTCATCACTAAATATGCATTTTTTCTCAAAAAAAATTATATCTCAAAAACTATAAACAATAGACCCATATAATATTAAAATAAAGGTATTTTTATGACAAGTAAGATGGCATAATAAAAAATATGCTATTCCATTGAAAAAAATTAAGTCAGATGTTACCCACCCTAGGAGGACCATCCTGTATATTTTAAAATATTTTTAGAATGTGCCTTTTTTAAAACCATACAACTTTTTCCTTTAAAGTTTTTCTCTAAAGTGGATACTTTACTATATATCGACCAACTCGGCTTCGTTGAGACACCCTGTATATTGATTTAATCACTTTTACTTGATTCAAGTTTTAGGACCTTGGTCTAAGTAAGATACGTATTCAACTTCAATCAAGCAAAAAATTGTATTTTAGGACTTAACATACTTGCCAATATACAAACTTCTAAGCCACTGATCTGAATATGAGGCGTATAGTGCAAGAGTGGCCCATCTCACTTTATGGAAATATCTAGATAATGGCCATTAAAACTTCTCCGATTTTTTAATCTTTGATCTAGGACGCATTATTTTATTTAAATTTTTTTAGGGTTTTTAGACTCAACCAACATTAAGGTAATGTATGACAAACAAATTTATTTTACTTTCTTAGAGAAAAAAATGGTGGGTCACTACAGCACTATACATTGTGTTCATTTTGGGCCACTATTGCATTACGAACGAGATCTGACCTTCAATAACACGTTTTTTTTGAGTAGATCTAACCTCACATTTTACTTTGAAATTTTAATTATTTTTACATGTGAAGGAAATGATCGTTATTTAATAACAGAATAGTCAAAATACCAATAATTATGCTCTGGAATAGTTAAATAAACGTTTTTTTACTGTTCTTGGAGTAATTACCTTTAAAAATGAAGAATAACTAATGCGTAAACAACCAAAAAGTTGTAATTATTTTTTATTAATAAAGCAAAATGTATAAAATTGGTAAGATAACGCTTCTGCATTTGTACAGAAAATGAGTTGTTTTGGGGCGAACAAATAACTTTCTCGATAAAACAAATTTTGGCTTTTTTAAGAATCTTTCTAAAAATATCTTTATAAATCCTTGGTAAAACTTGCCTTGTTAGTTTTTTTAAGAATAAAATTGACATTTTTAATAATGCAGTTGGCTTTTTCAACTTCCCTAATAATATGTTTATCTGGTAGCCTATACCTGTGGGCCACTCTTGCACTAAAAGATATAAATGTCCTTATTACATTTGTATAAAAAACGCAAATCTCAAAAAAACATATGGCCACTCTTGCACTATACGCCTCATATAATGTGCTTGATTTTAGTAATTATTTCTCTGGGCATGAAATTTAAGGTACGAAAAGTCGATTTCCATAAATTATGGAGTGATAAACTTATGTCTATGTTTTATCCGATTTTTTTGTAAGTACTTCATCAGGGTATATTGGTAGTCTGGTTTCTTTTTTAAAGCACCGCATCGTATTTCTTGTGTGCATAATAAACGGCCAGACATTGACATAAAAAATGCAATACAAGAGAAATATATTCGTTAATGATTATTCATGATTATTAAAGGAAAGCATCTCATGTTGGATGCTGCGGTACCTTTTTTTTGCTTTTTATTCTGTTTTTATTGAACTCTTTGTACCTTTAATAGGACTGGAAGAGTATTACACAGGGTGGTCAATTTATTATGGCAATGGTTAATATTTTAATAAATGCCAGATACATCAAAAAAAAATTTAAACAAAAGTTAGAAGAGCTTTTAAAATGGAAACACAAAATGGCCTTTAGATAGATAGATAGATAGATAGAGTTTATTAATCTTTCGGCAAAATAAATTGGATAGACAAGTCAAAGTAAAAAATATAAAATATAAACATATATAAAACTTACATACTATATTTAAAAACACATTAAAATTTTGGATTGAAAAATATTTGGAAAAAAAATAGACAATAAAGGTCAAACTAGGCTATTTGGGCACATTTGGTTATATATTCATCTAATTTATAAAATGCATTTTCCGATAAGAACCTTCTTAACTGATTTTTAAAAACTGTAAAAGAATTTACATTTTTTATTGAGGAAGGCAACAAATTAAAAAAATTGCATTCCAGCATATTTTGGTGACTTTTTGTACATCATCCGGTTAAAAGTATTTAGTCGTTATTTGATATGTTTAGGGAGCACATACATTGTCACAATGATTGTCACAATCATCCTCCTTAGCAGAAACGCGGCAAAAGCAGATAGCAATACAGTCGATTTTTACATAAGCGGTCACAGAAATATCGACTGTATTGCTATCTGCTTTTGCCGCGTTTCTGTTAAGGAGGATGCATTATGCAGGCAGGGATCAATGGAAAATTGACCGACCGACATTCTTTTTTTGCTTGAAATTAATTTATATGGACATAAAACGTCATAAATCGCAAAAATACGCAAAGAAAAATTGAAAATTTCGGCACGAATTCAATGCTTTCCAAAATTTTGAAAATTTTCAAAATGGGAAAGCAATACCTTATTTACGGTATTTCTGAAGAATATACAGTGACATGCGAAGCTTGGTACTGCTTGCTATTTTATTATTCGAGTGCTGAGACCATGGTCTTTGTTCTTGTGCGATTTTACCATTCGAATAAACTGGTTTCTACATTAGTTTAAATTAATTACGTTAAATATTCATTTTTAAAATGTCAAGAATAATTGGAGGGGTCTATACAAAAACTGCACTGAATAACATTTACAGCTGACGTCATCACAAACCTGAGCACCATCGTATTTTGCATAATATAGTCTAAGATGCAAGTCGCTTGTCAAACAAGTTTACACTACGATATTTCAAAAAAGCTTTGACCCAGTGACTTGAAATTTCGAACAAAGATTTTCTAAGTAGTATACAAAATTTGTTCTAAATTTCAAGTCTCTATGTCAAAGATTTCTTGAAATATCGTAGTGTAAAGTTGTTTTGCAAGCGACAGTATTACCAGTAGAGGAAATTAAATTTTCGATAATTTTTAATTTTGCTTAGCATGAAGTCAGATCATTTGAAGTTTGAAAGAAAAAATAAAAAAATATTTTTTTTTAATGTTTAAATGAAGTAGATGGATGCCAAATGTCGTTTTTTTTTAAGTTAAAATTTGCAATATGTGTATGTGTATATATTTAGTCATTTTGCATTTATAAAAGAATATATATATATATAAATTTAATTTTTTTCCAAATTTTTAAATGAAGTGGGCAGATTCCAATTTATTATTTAAACTAAAATTTGGCACATAATTTTATTATGTTATTTCTTACCATATGGGGGGGACAAAACTTAAAAGAAAAAACGTGTTTTTTGAAATGACCTATAGGGCAAATTTTATAAAATAGGTACCTACTATAGAAATACATTTTTATAATAATATTAATATTGAACAATATAATAGACGTTTATGATAAAAAAAGCGAAAGTCTTAATTTTTTGCAACTCAAGGCAACTCATTTACCTTGACCATTTTTAAGAAAACCAGATATTTTTTATGCATATTTGCTTACCTCTTTATTTTGCTCAGTAGAATATTATTTTATTTCTTTCATGTTCAGTGGGTTGGAACCTGAAAAAAAATATTATAAGTATAAAAATACAGTAAAGACAAGATTAATAATTATTATTAAATAATAAATAAATAATAAATAAATTTTATATATAATATATAATTATAATTATTATATGATGGGCTCTTTTTAATATTACATCGGCACTTAGTACTACTTATAGTGCCGATATATTGAAACCTTCGCCGAAAAGTCAAAATCTTTGACCATGGGTTTTTCACATTTCTCGACGTTTTAGACCTTCCTGAGTCAAAATCATTAAAAAAAAATTGCGTCTGTCCGTTTCTAAAAAAGATATCGACAAGCGGTTTTTTGCATATTGTTTATTTATTTATTATTTCGTTTAAAATAAGGTTGATTGGACTTTTGGGCGCTGAAATATAAATAATACTTATATTTTTTAGAAATTTGTCTTTAAGATAATGACGTCACAACGCACTAACAATGCGTTGTAACGTCAGCAGCTTGCGGAGATGGAAGGACAACTATAAATTTAGCTTAGATGACATTACAAATCTACTGTGACTCTAAAAAGTAAAAAATAAAAAATACTTAAGTCGGTACCAATTTCACAGCAAACAATAATAAAATAATAGAAAAATAATTGTTAGTAATTAATTTAAGGAATGGTGAAATTGGCACCGAATTAAGTATTTTTTATTTTTTGCTTTTTAGAGACATAGAAGTCGGTTCATTTTTTTTATCAAAAAGTTTTTATACAGAGCGGTCCAAAAGTCACCCCCCTTCTTAACTTTTGAACCAGTTGAGATATCGACTTTAAATTTGGAACTTTTAAATAAGACAACTTAAACTATCTTTTAGCATATATTTAATACTTTCAGCTCTTAAAATGTGGGTAGGGGGGCATGGGGGCACATTTTTTTAAATGGAAAGGGGGGTCGTGTAATACATCATTTTAAAGCTTATAAAATTCTCCATTTAACTCCATATTTTTAAATTTAAAAAAAAAATGGGTTTAAAATGGGGTTCAAAATGGGTATTAATGTCAAAATTCCTCTAAAAAAAACAAATAATTTTTTAAAAATGCCTAATTTCATCATAAAAAATGTTAATTATACTTTTAAACTAACTTTAGTTGACATAAATAAAAATTTATAAAAAAAAACTTAAAAAATCGAATGTTTTAGCACAAAAAATTGAAAAATCAAAACCTTAAAAAACATTTTAAAAAATTTAAAAATGTTAGTTTAAATAGAGAATTTTATAAGTTTTAAAATGATGTATCACACGACCCCCCTTTCCATTTAAAAAAATGTCCCCCCATGCTCTCCTGCCCACATTTTAAGAGCTGAAAATATCAAATATATGCTAAAAGATAGTTTAAGTTGTCTTATTAAAGAGTTCCAAATTTGAAATCGATATCTCAACTCGTTCAAAAGTTCAAAAGGGGGGGGGTGACTTTTGGACCACGCTGTATATTATTTTTATTGTTTAATTTTAAGGTTAAAATATTACAGCGACGTCAATGCACCAAGCCTGCCAGCATAATGGTATGATTATATTTTCTTATGTAACAACTAAAAAACTTGTACAATAAACCTGCTATTTAGGTTGCTATTAAGGATGAGAGGCGTATTTAAAATTTCACTTTTTAACCACTAATAATGTTAAACACTTAGCATGGTTCATTACCTTATAATGCGACGTGAGGTAGAGCCAAGTTGCATAATTTTAATCTCCGGATATTTATTATTTAAAATGTTTAGCACTTATTTATATTTATACTATTCACACCGCCTGCGCTGGAATAGTATTATACGGTAGTTTCGAATTTTAGATACAAATTTGTTTCGTGAAAAAATAAGAAACTTTTTTTTTGACCGTCCGTCCGCTAATACGTCCGATGTCCCGATTTTTGTTAACACGATAACTTAAGAACGAATAATCCGTTGATTTGAAACTTGAAACATTCAGAGAAAATCAAGTTCTGTGAGGGGAAGATGCAATATACCATTTACTGTAAATAGTATATAATGGAGTGCGTGGCATTGCATATATTCACAGCTTGTTTTAATTAGTACCGGAACAGTTTAGTTTAAATATAAATAAATCTGCACAAATATATTGTATTATTGTATTAAATATATTTATTCAGAAAACCGGAAATGACGAATATTTATTTTAGATCTAAAGCGTAAGTTAAAATAAATAATATAACAGATTATATAATGTATCTTTTATTACTTAGATTTTCTTTATTTTTACATATTTCGTGCCTAAGCATAAAAAAGCCTAAATCCAAATTGTAAGTTTAGTTGAATCCATACTTTGACACATAGGCCGTATTTATATTTTTAATTTGTCAGACTAAGGTTCTCATGCCAAATTTTAGCAAAATCGGTTATTTATTAAAAATTGAACCATCCTAATATCGCAGATTTTTTTTATATTTAAAATTAGCAGTATCAAAAATGTCTGTATGCAAAAATTCGAATTTTTGTCGCTTCTTTTTATTCTACGTCAATTTTTTTTATGGGATGAGAAAAAATCTTGGACGTAACAGTTATTAGCATAAACTCTCAAAAGACAAATTTGGTGGATGCCTGTGTTAAAACTTCTTTCTACCTTTCATTATATCTATGTACTTTTTATAAAAAATTAATGCAAATGCTTCCTCAATTTGTATGTTGATATTGACGATATTAATACAACTACATTATTATAAAGAACTTTCACTTTCGGGTTTAGACCGTGTTAATGGATTTTCACTTTCCGACGTTTCGTCTCTTACTACTAGAGACATCTTCAGGGATTAATCTGAAACTGCATTATTATTTTATTTTTATTTAGTCAACTTCTGTTTATATTAATAATTACCACTTAACATGTAAATGTCATATTTACTTTTATAAATTTTTATTTTATAACGGCATAAAACAACAGTTTTTGAATATACACGGTGTATTTGAAATAGGGTCCGAAATTTTAAGGGGTGATTCTATATTAGAAAATCTGACAAAAATTTTCTATAAACATATGTCTAAAAATGCGTCGTAAGGGAGCTAAGCCCCTGTGAAAGTGGCTAAAACATCGGTTTTTATTTAACTCAGGAACCCTTTAAGATATAGCAACAAGGTTTTGCACGTGAACTAATCTTAATAACACCCATCTTCATATATTATTTTCATGTACTTATTTTAACCAGGGGCTTTCGAAACGAGGGGGCCTTATCAGTTTTTTGTCCCAAACTTTTTACTGTGTAACTTTTTTGGAATTTTATTTTTGGTATATGATTCCACAGGTCAAAATACATAACTCTTGTTGTAACACTGTAGGAGAAAAATTAATTTGAAGGTGAAATTTCACGGTTCGTAGACGCCAAAATTAAATACTAAGACGCTGAAAACCAAAATTTTAGTGATATAGGGTTTTTCTATATCGAAAACTAAGAAAAAAAGTTTCTATACATGTATGTTTTAAAGCTACTATAACCCTTTAAAAATGGTGCATTTTTAGGAGACCATCGCTCCCTTAGGATTGATTTGTGGAAGTACCTGTATATGAGTTTTTTTTCTTAACTTTTAATGTACATTTACCCTGGATCATTGAAATTTCGATTTTCAACATTTTAGTATTTAATTTTTCGTCCTCATACCGTGAAATTTCACCTTCAAATTAATTTTTCTCGAACACGGTTAGTTACAATAAGTATCTTTTTTATGTGTTTGATACGTTGTTATGTACTATGCTGTTATGCGAGCCTTTGGATATACCCTTATGAATAAAAAAACAGTTAAAATATAGAATCAGGGCAATATTAAAAGTTATTTAAATAAATATTTTGAAAAAAAAAGTTCAAAGTACATAGTTTCTTATGAATTTATTAAATGTTAAGTTCTATTAATTAAAACAGCCCAAGACTATATTTAATTTGTAAGTACCACCTAGCACGGTACTGTGCATTATTTATTGTACTACATAGGTATACCTATACGTATACGTAGCACCTCCCATGCAAGACCAAAAGAATTCAAGAATTTTAATTAATTAAGATTAATAAAACATTTTATCCAATACATACAGATAATAAGACAATTACCAGCTTTATTTTAAATAGATAAACTCAATAATAACCCCCGCGTGGCTTTTACTTTATTGAGTGGATAATTATTTATTTTAAACACTCAACTGTCACTTGTCAAATTATTTTCTTGTAAATGTCATTAAAATTTTTAATAAAAATATGAATTCCTAAGCTATTTATTGGATAAAACCTTGTATGGCATTCATGGGTAAACCGATATTGCCCTCTCGAAGATTAACCTGCTTGGCTGACGCATCGCAGGTTAATTTTCTCATGGGCAATATCTTACTTTACCCACTTTTTTCTGGGACACTCGGGTTTCTGTATTTTTTACTGAATTTTTTTGTCCTAAATATATAAATAATACCGTTTTTGAGTTATCGGCCCTTGAATTTTTAAATAATAGATAAAAAAATTTTTCATAATAATAGGATTATTGCTAACAAGTTTTGCAAAATAGGGCTATGCGAAAAAATGTTCAAAAAAAATCAAAATGAACAGTTTTTTAACAAAATTTAAATCTGGATATTTTATTTTGATTTAAAACATCCTTTTTTATATATTTTTTCTGTATTTTTATGAATAAACGTACTTTATTCTTGAGCAAGATTCATGAATTTCGATCACCCTCAATTATAATTATTATATAAAAAATTGTACCTATTAAAGTTAAAAAAAAAATGGGAATGTGAGTGCGACCAAAATTCTTGTAAAATAGTGAAATTGGTTTGATAAACGTGTTATTATCATTAATCGGAATAAATTCAGTTATGACTCATCAACTTTGAAAATAAACACAGAAACATAGGCTTACGGAATAATTTTGCCGAATTATGAGGGAAATTTTTATAAAGGTCACTAAATCGAAACATTTGACGACTAATTTGTTACACACAACAATATTGAATATACATATTAACTATAAATATGTAAACATATCGGTGTTTTTCGAAGAAAATAAAAATGTAAATATTTAAAACCTCGCGTCAACGATAGAATCGACGCGGCGCCTATGCGAGCACTGGAAATTCGCCGATGACTGATAATGAATCCACAAAAAACGTACACAGCAAGAAGTTCGGGGCAAAAAACTGATCTTTAGTTATTAAATAAAATCCGATTTTTTTTAGCCACTTATGAAGGGTCGTAGCTCCCTTATAACCGATTTTTATACTTTTTTTTGTTGGTAACCCGTTAAAATTTCGAATTTTTGCGTTTCCAGAAGCACCCTAGTGTGTACCCTAGATCTATCTATGGATGAAGAGACTTCTGGAATGGATCTACTCATAAACTAGATAGTAGATTTATTTTATATTTTTGATATAAATCTTCATGTCGTATCTATAATTACAAATAAGTGCTATTCGAGGTGCTATTCAATATCATATAGATAGCTATCTACGGAATTCTACTGTTACACCAGGATTTATTATAAAACTCATCACCATCTTGGTTATACACGGTGTTTGCAGTCTTTTGGCGGAAAATAAATTGGATGATTCTAAATCACAAAACCTGAAAAACTAACATAGGAACATAGGTCCGAAAACGAGCTCAAAGAGAGTTACGACCCTTTAAAACTGTTCCAAAAATAAGGTTTTTATTTAATAACTCTGGCACCCTTTAAGCTAGAGCGAATAGGTTTTGCATCTTTACTAGTATTAATAAGGGCAAATGATTTATGTTATTATACTATTCACATGTTATGATCCGTATAATTTTAAAATTTTATTTTAATATACATAGCCTATAAGATCTAATTCTTAAAAGTAAGCATGATTAACGTCGGATATTTTCGGGTTTTGTTCGGACCCCTCTAAGTAAAAATCGTTGAACTTTGGTAGTGGGGCATTTAGATATTCTTGCCTGGACCACACCCAGAAACATTAGCGCGTGTGACTTAAATATGCCTCATTTTAATTTATGGGTTTATGAAGAGAATAAATAGAGCTCCAAATTTTGGAGGTGATCATTCTTGAATAGTTTTTAGTCTTGTTAGTTAAAAAGTATCCAGTAGTGTCAAAAGTGAAAATGTAGTTTCTGTGAGAAATAATTTTTGAGAATTATTTTCGAATTAAAAAATAGTTTTTAAACTTAGAAAAATTTTGAGACTTGTATTATCCGACATGAAAATAATTGGACACTTATAAATATTGTTAGCATGAACACTGATAGAAATTTTGACGAATATTAATTAACTTTGAAAAGTATTTTGTAAAATATGACTTATACGAACCAGTTCTAATATTTACACTAAGAAAAATGTGGACAATAATTTGAGATTTGAAAATGATTGCGAATGGTTGGGATTTCAAACATAGAATGTTTTAATTTAGAAATATTTAATGGAGAACTAATATATAATGGAAATTAGAATTTAAGGGCTTTGCATAGAAGTAGGACTTAGAAGAAAGAATTGATCTTTTATGTTCTTGAAGAATTTATTCACATTTATTTAATATATTATTCTTAAGTTAAAAAGAAATCGTTTTATCTGTTTCCAAAGCGCCGTCTCCTAGAATACCCGCTCCCGAATAAAGTGATAAGTGGTTAAGTATATTCTCCGCTCGAGTATACTTTAAATATGACAGAAGATTGTATGGCCAACCTAACTGAGTAAGTTATCATAAAAGTTATAATTAACCGCTCGGCTATAACCGAATTATATACCACATCACAAAATTAGTGATAGAATTCGACATCACTACATTAGTAGAAAAATATTTAATAGTAAAAAAACCACTTCACTACACACAGCGCCTGCGCTAGAATAAAAAATATATAAATATATATTTTTTTATATATAACAAAATCTTCAGTCAACGTCGTTATGATGACGCGTCAGTTAATAAAACCGCTTTTTGGTTTTCTTATTACTAAAATTATACCTACTAATGCGAGTTGACGTTCTTTAACTACTTACGGAAGTATTGCCAAGGTATTTCTCAACATAATATGAAGAAATAACATCGTAAAATCAACTAAGGTGGACATTGTGACATTGAATTCTCTGCCTTAATATTAGTATTAGTATTCCTACGTGAAGTTTATTTATACTGAAAATTATTTTTAACTTGTTTGTGTTTATAGATTATAATTTTATAAGTAATAATAAGAAATATAATATATAATAATATAAAGAATAAATTAGAAATTAAATAAATAAAAAATTATTTGTAATTAATATCTATAGTTTAGGCGCTAGAGCATTCTGAATATCTCGAACCCAACGAACTAATAACTCTTTTTTCTAGAATACGCATACCATTAAAATAAAGTATCGCCAACATCTCGGTTTGTTTGTAAACAAATAGTAGGTATATTCAGGCCTGAACAATAACAGTTACCAGTAACTCGTATTGTTGTCTCTGTTACAACAAAGATGTGCGAGTAAGACAGACGAATATTTATGTTGCCGACATTTTTGTCAGTTTTAACGAATGAAATGCCTATTCTAGAGTGAAGAGTTATTAGTCCAAACCCCGTGATTTTATGGAAATTGGTTTTGGTCACATTTGGCTGAAATTTGATTATATTATATTTCTCGACTTTCTAATCAAAAGGGTACAACTCCCAAAATTCACTAGTTTAGGTGCTAGCGAAACTTTGGAGATCTCGAGCTAGCTCGTTCTGTTTTTTTTCTGAGTTTTTTTGAAATAAAATAAGGGTAAGCAAGCTTTTTCGCTGTCAAATTCATTGTCAGCACCCAAAAATATAGTCAGGTTAGGGGCTGTCCATATATTACGTAACGCAATTTTTCAAGAAAAAATTGACCCCCCCTGTGTAACAAACTGTCACATTTACCAACACCCCGCCCCCCCCTGTGTAACGCGTAACAATATAAAAATTTTGTTTCGCCATAAATTTAACTTTATTCTCACTATTGATTCGTTTTTCTCGACAAAACAAACGTGATTTAGGTTCATGTTCATAATAGTATAACATAACCTTAAAAAAAAAATTACACGAAAAAATCACTCAAACTTAAAAAAATATTCATAATCAATAAATATCACACAGGGAAAATATACTAGGTACCTCTTTTTACACTGAGTGTCACATATAACACATATATTGTTTATGCACAGGTACACAAAATAGTACACACACTGGTGTTCTGTGAGTACACATTCCGCGCGAAAATTATGATTCATCGCCGATGATTCATCGGCAAGATCACGCAAGAACAGGGCAGTAAGATTTTTTTTAATATCAATGTCAACAGTTTCGTCAATTTTTGTGTGAAAAAGGGAATTATGGGCCACTAAATAGTAATTTATGTTGAAATAAAAATACATCTGCCAAGCTTAGGAAATAAACAATAAATTTATTATATTCCGTTACGTAACGTTTACCTAGATCCCCCCTCCCCCCTGTCACAAACTGTAACAATTTCTCTGACCCCCCCCCCCAGGCGCGTTACGTAATATATGGACAGCCACTTAAGAGTAATTGACATTTTAATTTTTTGTTGGCCTGTGTAATCACTTGTGTGATAAATTCTCACTTTGATTGCACCGTTTTTATTTTCGATTAATCTTTATAGCAAGTCTATAATTATTATATTAGACGCATTATTCTTATAAAAGATCTTAGAATTAGATAATTGTATTTCTTGAAATAGCTGTTAATAGCACATTTATCACGGTGAAGGTAGATCTACCTATAGAACTGATAACAATAGATTCATAAAACTGATAAATAAAGTAATTATTTTAAAGATTTTATTGCTGTTATCAAAAGTGAAGATATCGGAAAAATAAATCTAAAACATCAGTTGTGGAATTTTATATGAATCTCTCAATAGGGTGGACCTTATTTTTTTATTGTTTTAAAATTTTCATTCTGGTGTATCTGGAACATCATGAGAATATGAGGGAGATTAAACTTCTCTAAGGGTCTTAATTGGAGCTCTAAAATCGTGAAACTACGCAAAAATCGTGAAAAATAGTTGAAAATGGGCTGTACTTTTTGTATCAGTAGAAAATTTAAAAGCCTTGAAATCTTAATTTTTTATTTTGAGTGTACACAATTATGTGACAAATTTTAAAACGATGAAGAGATTCTATCAGGTGCCGAAAATCCGCCCCTAAAACACTAAATATCACAAATTTCTACCATAAAAATTTGACAAATTTCTAGCTAAAAAAGCATTTAAAAATATGTCAATCTGGTCTTATCTTAATTTTATTTTATGTATATTAATAATAAAAAATAATTTAACAAAGACAAAATGAGCTAAGCGCCAAATAGGAGCACCCGAAAATGCCTCTTATTTGGCGCTAAGATCATTTTGTTTTTGTCTGTTATTACATTGATAGGCTATCATTTTATTTAACTTTTATTTACTTACCAGGGTCGTGCAAAATGGGGGGAAGATGTCAATTTTTTGTCCCAAACCTTTTTTATCTGTAGATTTTTTGACGTTTTCTCAATAAAATATGATTCTATAGTTAAAAGTACATCATAAAGGTACACTTTATGTAGGTCCAACCGTTCTCGAGGAACTAAAAAATGCACCAATAAACATTTTAATATTATAGGGTAATTCCAGGATAAAAACTGTGAAAGAGCTCGTTCGAAAATCAGTTTTAAAAGTACTACGGCCTCTTAATGAATAACACTTTTTAAGGGACCATAGCTCCTTTAAAAGCGATTTGTGGATATTTGTGTACGCAAACTTTTTTTATAGTTTTTAATGTAAAATCGCACAGCAGTATTAAAATTTTAATTTGAGCATTTTTTAGTTTCTGTTATGGATGCTCAGAACGTGAAATTTTTCGTTTAACTGCAATTTTCTTGAGAACGATTCAACCTACGTTATTACATAAAGAGTAACTTTTTGTTGTATTTTTAACTTAAAATCATATTTTATTAAGAAAATGTCAAAAAAACTACAGATGTTAAAGTTTAGGGCAAAAAAGTGACATTGCCCCTCCATTTTGCACGTCCCTGGTTAAATTTACCAAATAAAAATCAAATAAAATTATAGCCTTTATCAATGTTAAGGCATGTGCAAAAATACATCACTGTGTTTTATAGCGTTCCAGAGTAATAAGATAAAAACTAGTTTTTAGATGTACCCTTACGAGGATCGTAGCTCCCTTAGGGCTTAGTTCTGAACCAACCTTTATAGGGACTTTGGTTTGGACTTTTTCATATGGAAGCATCCCTTAAAATTCTCGGACCTATTTCTAAATAGCCCTGTATAAAAGCGAAAGGTATGAAACAAATGCTTTCTGAAGATTGTATCACGAACGCATCCACATTCCAAGGCGTGACTTTCATTGGTCCGGAATTATGACATAATAAAACTAAGACTATCTTCATGCAGATTAGCTGTAACTTAACGCTGTGTTGAGTGAACAACAACTGTACATTAAATAGGTTGGGCCACAAACTTAGGGGAGGGTAGCCTAAATTGCACCCGTCCGCAAATCGTATTTTTACATCGGCACTTATGTAGTGCTACTAAGAGTGCATAGAAAAAACGGATTCCTTGAACCAAGGACACGTGTCTTTGGATAAGTTCAAAGCCATATTCTCTTGTTTCAAGGCTGGCATTTTCTTGAACCAAAGTCAATGTCCTTGAATAAAGAGCGCGGATTTTTATTCCAAAACCCGTGCTCTTCATTCAAGGACATTGACTTTGGTTCAAGAAAATGCCAGCCTTGAAACAAGAGAATATGGCTTTGAACATATACAAATACACGTGTCCTTGGTTCAAGGAATCCGTTTTTTCTATGTGCCAATGTATTGAAATATTCGCCGAAAATTCAAAATCTATGAACATGTTTTTTGCACACTTCTCGACGTTTTAGACCTTTCTGAGTAATCAGTAAAAAAAAAAATTATCCGTCTGTTTGTCTGTAAACTCGATATCTAAGATATCGACAAGCGGTTTTTTCCATTTTGTTTCTTATCATTTGGTTTGGACTTTATCTATGTCACCTATTTGTAACCCGATTTCCAAAATTATTATTTTAAATGAGAGCTGTTTTTAAGCCCTATAAAAAATGTTATATAACAGATACAGTCTTTCAAACTTTAATAAATTATAGTTGTATTAATGGTTGCCTATTCACGTGGTCACACAACTTTCCTTTTCATAACGTTTCAAATTAGTCCCTAGTGCCGATGTTTTGACAATGTGCTTGCAGAAAGTTCAAACAATTTTTGCCTAAAATGCATTTTTTTCGAGATATTGGCGTTTAAGGCAGTAAAATGTTTTTTAGCATATCTCGAGATATTTAAAAGTTTCAGGTTAAAAAAATAGCCTGTATATATTTCAGGATAAATTCGCGATGTTTTTGGAATCAGTTTAAGACTATCTTAACATTGTATTGTTAATAAAATGATTTTTTACCATAAATATTTTTTAAAGCAAAAGTTATAAAATCATATTTTATTACAGTTTTAATGACTCGTGATGTTACGAAAGATCATTAGCGGTACTTAAACATTAATTTAACATAGGTTGCTTAATAAATTGTTTAAAATATATTATTATAGTTTATTTAGTACAAGATACAGTTTTAATATAAATATATTACATCTTGAATGTACTAGGTATTGTTATTATCAGGGCTCGGAATCGCAGGACCCAGGCCCGGATTATATCCGTAAATATTAAAAAATATATTATGTTTCTTGTAGGTGGGTAGGTTAAAAAAAAATTGCGTTATGTAATAGTTGAACGTTCCCTAAGATATAAAAATAAATTATCGAATGATATAAAAAAAATTAAAACGTTTAAAGAATCTGTTAATTTTGATAACGACTCAACGACTTTTTTAATCATATTTTTTTATTTTACAACTACTTTTGTCTGAGTTTATTAATTAATATTCATATCATGCTGTGATATCACATGCACAATAAAATGTTGCTTTCTTTTGTTGCATGTTTTAATGATTTAATTTCATTCAATTTCGAATAACTTATTAACTATTATAATTTGTAGCCAGACACTTCAGCCCATCAGCTATTAGGTAGATTGGAGTAAATTCTATATATATATATATAAGTTTTATTTACGGTTATTAAAAAATTCCTTGCATGGAAACATGCATCAGCTCTATTCTTGACCACTCGCAAAAATAATTCATATACCATGTTGCTATGATTGCTAATACGTGATTGCTTGTATCCAGGTGTGGATTTAGGGGGGGGCATGGGCCATGCCCCCCCCCCAGCGAGATATAGCATAGAAATACCTTCAAAATTATATTTTTGGTGAATGCACATTTTTTTCCTTATGGATGCTCCCCCCCCTTAAAATGAAATAAATCCGACCCTGGTTGTATCATAGCAACTGCGTATGTTAAATATTTTTGCGAATGGTCAAGAATAGAGCACCAAGATTCATTTATAAATCCTTATAAGTCGTTTTAAAAAATTAGAGTTAAAACTTGGGTAGAACTATTTTTTAAATGTTCTTAATGTATTATTATTTATATTTATATTATTATTAGGTATAATCATTATTTCAAAAGAGTTAAAAGAGTAAATAAAAAAAATGTTAAGATAGAGTTAAAAATGAAAGCATATTGGAAAATATTGGGGAACATATACTGCCCTACTACGCTAGAAAGCAGTAACTCCATTTGTCGTAAAGCAGCATTTTCCATATTACATTAGAGTCTGACGTGAAAACGTTGCTATGCGACAAATGGAGTTACTGCTTTCTAGCGTAGTAGGACAGTATACCCCCTACCCTAAAAAATGTCTTACGTAATTTGACGTTTCGAAATGGACAAGTCGATATATCGTCTAAGGCGATTTATCATTAGATCATATATACATAGATATGGCATTAATGTTGATTTGTTTTATGTAGAACATATACAAAGCCAATTGTAAACAAACCACTATAGCGGTGAGGTTGCGAGGAGGTGAAGTATAACATATTTGTAAACAAACCACTATAGCGGTGGGTGGTGACCAGAAGCGGGAAGGTGAAATCTACCTGGATATAGCAATGAAAACATTTTGGTTTGACATTCAAGGCGCATCTAGGAGGGGATATATTATCCAATGATACATATATGTATATCGCCTAACAGGTTGTTTTGTTAAAAAATTCTGTTGTGATAAATATTATCATACTAAAACATTTATCTCCGTGTATAAATGCGAATTTCTGATAAAATTTAAAGAAAGGTTCAACATTAAATAAATTATATGATATAACATTGTAAGTAACTGTACAATAGAAAAGAAAATGCCTTTTAAACGTAAAAGTATTGTTGAGGTTGGTTTCTGGTGCGAGCATTAACATCTCCGAAGTGAGCACGTTGCAGATCATCGAACATAGCGGTTTTGCCGTGAGATCACAGTTAAATATATAAAATATTTTACCTTCCCCGAGTAAAGTCTTGCGATAGTAAAAAAATTGTTTTTTTATGGTGTTTTTACGCTGATAAAACAGGTAGCGTCTTTACAGCGCAGTCCATTACAGCGAAACCGTTTCCGCGCCACCGTTACCGAGCATGGACTTTACCGCGAAAACCATTACCGCGCATAATTATTTTAATTTTTAAAAGAAAAATTAATATTTTGCAGAAAACAATCAAACAGTTCTAACTGATATAGCTGCTGGGCCAGGGTTGTGGCCATTACTAGTTTCCTTTAAAACATTTCCATCCGAAGTATGCAAACGCCCCTTGCAACAAAGCATGTCGTAATTTACGCACTTACATTTTTTTTAAATTTTTAACAGTCTTTTCTTTCCTGTATATGAAATTTTTATATACAGTGCCCCTAGCACTTTTCATTATTTCGATCGACATGACGATTCGTACTAAATTGATTATTAATCAGCGATTTATACAAATCAGTCGATATGGGTACATTTAGTAAACGTTCCACTTTAACAATAAAAATCCAAAACAAAACCAAAACTAACCAACTTAAACTGCCATCAATCCCACGGAAACACCCTTACATAAAATAAAAATAGTGTATAATAAAAAAAATAGAAAAAATATGTTTCATTCCGCATTCTTTCGTGGAACAATGATAATTATAATTATTTATATAATTATATGGTATACCTACCTCTAAGAGTTTATTCTTTCAATTTATGACCTCCCATTAACTTGGAGTACCTCAAATTCCTACTTAAACCAATTATTATTATCAATTATTTATTGCAGTATATATCAACGTACCATAGGTAATAAATATTTTGTACCTTATGAAGTTCTGCACACAGGTATGTACTTATCGCAGAAAAGAGCTTTGTACAATTGTATTTCGGTAGTAAGATATTTTTAAAGTTTTGTTTCCACTTGTGTTTTGGAAACTTTAATGCTATCTTAAAATATTACACGGTGGTTTAGAAACAAAAATTTTCAAAATAAACTAATTTTATTTAAGACTTAATTATTTAGGACTTTTTCGCCTGCGAAATTACGTGCAGGCACAAAGCGAACATTTTGTCCTTATAAAAATGAGCGTAATTTCGCAGGAAATTTTAATTTATACACCTTGTTTATTTTCAATGTTAAATGGTAAGAAATGTTGACAAGCCTCGGAAGATCAAATTTTTAAATTTCGAAATGCATCAGGCGTTTGGACTTTTGGACAATATCATACCGACTATATCAGGATGATATCACCTCAAGAAAACGTTAAATGTTTATTTGTCCTATACTAAAGAGAAAAATTCATAGCAATAGGTTAAACAGTTCCTGAGTTATGAAGAGTTATTCTAAAATTTTAAATTTCCCTAGATTCCTTACGAAGCAAATATGCACCTAGTATCCATAATAAGTCTTAGTGTTTGACACTGAGGTTTTTTAGGCTGAAATAGTCAAGGCAAAAAATAGTTATTTATGGTACTAGTGGGTAAAGTAAGATAGTGCCCATGAGAAAATTAACCTGGGAGGCGTAAGCCAAGCAGGTTAATTTTTGAGAGGGCAATATCGGTTTACCCATGAGTGCCATACAAGGTTTTATCCAATAAATAGCTTAGGAATTCATATTTTTATTAAAAATTTACAAGAAAATAATTTGACAAGTGACAGTTGAGTGGGTAAAATAAATAATTATCCACTCAATAAAGTAAAAGCCACGCGGAGGTTATTATTGAGTTTATCTATTTAAAATAAAGCTGGTAATTGTCTTATTATCTGTATGTATTGTATAAAAGACATTGATATTACGACCCGTAAAAAACTGTTTTATTCAAATTTAATACGTATTAATTTCCGCATCCATACAAGATCGATGTAATAGACATACAAGGCTTTTACTGGCTCAAGTCCACATTTTGTACTTTATGAAGCACTTCATACATGTAATTTGTTCAAAATTTATAGACAATCATTAATTGTAGAAGCGAAGAAGATTTGATTTGTGGCTGCATTAGCAAACTGAATATAGATTTATAAAAACATTAATTACTTTTATGCTTACGGGACATAAGATTAATACACTATAGTAGGGTGGTCCAAAAAAAAATTACTTAGAATTTAGAATGCCCTTAGAGTAAAAATTTATATAGACCCCCTTAGCGAGCGTTCAAGTATCACGTAACGCAAAATTTGGCCATTTTTGACCCCCACCCCCATGTAACGAGGCGTAACATTTTCGAGACACACCACCCCCCACTCCCTATTTGTTACGTAACATTTTACAAAAGGTAAAAAAAATGAAAGGAAATTTTGCTTTATGGTTTAAACCGGTTTTTAACCGGTTATTGCTTCCGTGTTTTAACCCAAAACCGGTCTGATGTAATTTCCGAAACCGGTTAACCGAAAACCGGTTATTGGCTATGGTTTTCCATCTCTAATTGTTTTTGTTTAGAGGATTTAGTTAACTGTTAACCACGCCGTGTGCAATAAAATTTGCAAGGAATCCGTCTCTTTAAGCCTAGATCATTGTTAAAAACGTGATCCAATAAATATTTTATAAGTTTATAATTTTTAAAGTGTTACGTAACATTTTTACTGACACCCCCTCTGTAACGCGGCGTAACGTTTTCGAGATCCTGCATATGCACGGGCCTATTGATTGCCTCTGATAAAAAAGCTTTTTTCTACGACTGCTTTAGAATGTAAGCAAATACACACACTTTACAAAAACAGAATGAATCCATTCTAGCTCTAGATACGGTATGAAAATTCCGTATCAAGCGTTAGAATGAGCACATGTAGTGCCATCTCTTGTTTATAAAAGTAAAGAAAACTGTAGCAAAATTAGCAAAAATATGTATATTTTATCATGAAATATTGAATAATTTAATGCAATTTAAAGTTTTGCGTTAATATTACATAAAGTTTATTATTTTTTCTTAATATTTGACCAGTTTTTTATCAATTTAGTTCAAAAAATTAAAAATGCTCCATCTATTGTTAAATATTTAAACCTGATATCTGTCACAACAATCAGGCATAACCTTAATACTTGCATTATAATTTGTAAATATGTGCTAAAATTAAATAAAAATCTACAAAAAGTACTGATTTGATAAAATCATTAAATAATATTAATTACTTTATTTAAAAATATGTGTTTTATAGCATTTACAATGTCGAGTCACAAAAAACATTGTTTTGAACCTTGTCCTCAGTTTAAAGCTATACAGTGTTTTATATTTGCAGTCTAAGAAAAAGTATAGTCTACAACACGTATGGAATAGTCAATCCGCGCTCGCGGGACCGTCATACTCGGCAGACTAACATCTCTACTCTAAATTTCACTACTCCGTAACATCTCTACTCCATAACATCCCTACTCCATAACAACTCTACTCCATAACATCTCTACTCCATAACATCTCTACTCCATAACATCCCTACTCCATAACATCCCTAATCCCCAACAACCCTACTCCGTAACATCTCTACTCTATAACATCTCTACTCCATAACATCTCTACTCCGTAACATCTCTACTCCGCACTATATGCACTTGATTAGCAACTTATTAATTAAGTAGTGATTGACGGAACAAAGTACATTATTTTATCACAAACATACCTGCGACCTACGGTATTGGAGTCTTGGTGGTATATTTGTTCCCTGTATATGTACCTACAAGTCCCGTCTCTTTGCCCGCGTACTCTTAACATGTTCTAATAAAAAAAACAAAATATTCTAATAAATAAGGTATTATTGAACTAAATATTTTAAATGTAAAAATTCAAATTGCTTACCGTGACAAATATTTTTTTGACAAGTCAATTTTATAAAAGATGCTAAAACACCTTTTGTACAGAACTGTAAAACAATAATTATCGAAATTGTCACAAAGTTTTTTTAAATTAAATTAAATTAACAAATATATTACTATGTGTATTTAAGTTTGTATTTATAACATACGTCTGTAATTTATTTTTATTTTGTATAAAGACAAACACTTACTAGGAAAAATTGTGATAAAATAATGTACTTTGTTCCGTCAATCACTCCTTAATTAATAAGTTGCTAATCAAGTGCATATAGTGCGGAGTAGGGATGTTACGGAGTAGAGATGTTATGGAGTATAGATGTTATAGAGTAGTGATGTTACGGAGTAGGGTTGTTGGGGAGTAGGGATGTTATGGAGTAGGGATGTTATGGAGTAGAGATGTTATGGAGTAGAGATGTTAGGGAGTAGAGTTGTTATGGAGTAGAGATGTTATAGAGTAGAGATATTACGGAGTAGGGTTGTTGGGGAGTAGGTATGTTATGGAGTAGGGATGTTATGGAGTAGAGATGTTACGGAGTGGAGATGTTATGGAGTATAGATGTTATAGAGTAGTGATGTTACGGAGTAGGGTTGTTGGGGAGTAGGGATGTTATGGAGTAGGGATGTTATGGAGTAGAGATGTTATGGAGTAGAGATGTTAGGGAGTAGAGTTGTTATGGAGTAGAGATGTTATAGAGTAGAGATATTACGGAGTAGGGTTGTTGGGGAGTAGGGATGTTATGGAGTAGGGATGTTATGGAGTAGAGATGTTATGGAGTAGAGATGTTACGGAGTAGAGTTGTTATGGAGTAGAGATGTTATAGAGTAGAGATGTTACGGAGTAGGGTTGTTGGGGAGTAGGGATGTTATGGAGTAGGGATGTTATGGAGTAGAGATGTTATGGAGTAGAGATGTTAGGGAGTAGATTTGTTATGGAGTAGGGATGTTATGGAGTAGAGATGTAGTGAAATTTAGAGTAGAGATGTTAGTCTGCCTCATACTCGCCTGCCGGCTCGTATGACAAACTTTCCCCTCGCATTCCGCGCGAGGGGAAAGTTTGTCTATTCCATACTAGTTATAGAATATACTATACTAAATTAAAATTTTTAGTCCACCCTAATGATTAAAATACCAGTGGTATGGTTATTATTAAAATACCAGTGGTATGGTTATTATTAAAACGAGAACCTATAGTTCCTGCAACATGTAATTTAGTGAAACAAAACGTCACGATAGAATTGCGTTTTCTAAACTGGACATCTGAATGTTAAATTACTCTCATTATATGTTTAAAGGTAAATACAGATAACTGTTATTCTACCATATTGTTATTTTATTGCCCATGGGTGTTTACTGGATCAAAATTTATGAAGAAAGGGCTGGGGTTTTAAGAAGTCGAGAAGCTTATTGTCTCGATTGTTAAAAGTCTCGATTTTCGAGACAAAAATTAGGTTGATCTTAAGACTGTCTCGACTGCTTGTCAATTACTTCTTGTCTAGTACAGCGTAAGTTTTGAAAAAATACCAAGTACGTGTACCTATAGTATACATTATAAATTTATAATGGAACAATATAAATTATTTAAACTATTAACAAGCCGTGAAGATATTTCTGATTGAAGATATTGGATATTTTATCCACATTAACATTACGACCAGATCCGTTTATTTTTTGGTGTTTTCTTTAGTTTATGTTTCTTGTTATGTATTTTTTTACTACTACTACTATTTTAGTTGTTTTATTTTTATCATCGGCCAAAAGTTAATTTCTTAAAGTTGAAATGACTTAATTGTCAATTTTATAATTTTATGATTTTTTTCTATTTTTCTACTCTTATAAGGTCATAATCACACGCATTTTGCGTGTTCTTATAGTTTTCTTTTAGTGAATAAATAAAACCATTCATAAAAGGCGCAAAATTACATAAGAGGTCTCTACTTTTTTTTCTGTTGAGTTGGCAACATACAAAAGCCTATCTCTTGACGTTTTGCGTGCAAATGTCAATGTCGATTTAAAGTTTAATTTTCTACAAAATTTTGTGTTTGGGTTATTTTTTACCGTGTTAAAATTGTGGACTGGTTAATTGTAGTGAAAAAAGAACAGATGACTGTAAAATATATCAAAATATCATTTGTTCGTAGAATTTTAAACATAGTGTAAACTGTAATGCCAACCCAAAGCAAAAATCCCTAAATCAGTCATCAATTTAAATGTAAGTTTTTTAAATTTTAGAGCAAAATAGAAAAAATTGTATAAAGCACTCGTTTCATAACACGTTTCTAGAGCACTAGTACTTTAGAAAACTCGCCGCAAGCGGCTCGTTTTCTAAACTTGTACTCGTGCGCTAAAAACGTATGTTATGAAACTGGTACTTTAATATACTATTAAACTTAGTAGTTAAAAAAAGTAAGTCATAAGGTGACAACTTTATACACTATTGTCTTAAAAAACTAGAAAACTTCGGGGCCGTTGAGGAGGGGTCCTGGAGGTTTTTAATCGAAAAAAGAATTTTACCAGTATATTTCAAATTTAATTCCCCACACTTAGCTAATAGTCGATTAGCAACTATTTTTTTTTCGGTGCACCCTACCACACACATGATGATATTAATTGTTGTCATATTATTGTGTTTTGTGCATGCATGTATTCATTTCAAAGAAAGATGAAAATAGCACAATGCAAGTTTGTAAATATAAGATAATCTTTGTGAGCGTGTACAAAGAAAAGAAGAATTCTACGTGTGAAAGTATAATGAATGGAACGTCATATTTGGTAACGGTGCTCATTAGAGCCATCTTTGGCTAAACATAAATACCTAGATACACCTGCAAAGTGAGGAGCATTCTTGTAACATTTAACAAATCTGATGCCTATATTTTCTACTATATTTTACATGTACCGCAACTAATTTATTTATCATAACATCTTCGTTATCTTATTATAAGATTTTCAGAATTTGTTGTTAAAACATTTAAAAATAGATAAATATCTATTTGGATTTCTTATATCTATTATATTATAAAAAGTCCAAACTCACTTTAGTAGAATAAGCCCAACCCAAACCCCTGCACCTATAGTTAACTTTTTTAAGGTATAGTTATTTTAAACCTTCCCGCTTGTAAACAATCTCGAAATTACCATAGTAACGTAAGATACGCATGCGTCGTAAGCGAAATGACTAGGCCCAATTTACACAACCGTAAAACGTACCATTACCGAGAACAAAACAATGGTTTATTCCTCTAAATTATTGGAATAAAAGCGATTTTATAAGCAAATTTTGTTTCCACAGGAATACAAAAGTGTTTTTAGCAACAGCTTTATCAATTCTCTTTTTTACATCAAAACATCATAAAAACAAAGTAAGTAAACAAAAATTATAAATTCTGGTTATGTTGACATTCAAAACAAGCCACATGCTTCAGTGTAAATCGGACTTTGTGGAGTATTTAGCGGCAAATTTAAAATAACTATACCTTAAAAAAATAAACTTTAGAAGCATGAATTTTGGAAAGTTTGTTCCTTTTATAATGTAAACACCCACTAAGAAGGGATTTTTCGAAATTCAACCCTTAAGGGGGTAAAACGGGTGTTGAAAGTTTTTTTTTAAGTGGGCGAATCCTAGAGAACTCTTAATCTAGAATCTTAATATTTGGCAGAAATGTTCTTTATTAAAATCGAAAAGAAACATGTCTCAGGATTTTTCGATATTCGACCCCTACGGGTGTAAAAATTTTGATATTTTTGTGTTAAGGGGTAAATAATTTAAAGATTAGACATTTTTAAAATGTGTGCGTATCTCAGAGACCTCTTACTTTACAATCTCGATATTTGGCAGAAATGTTCTTTATTGATATCGAAAATTAAAAAAAAATACTCCCTTGATTGCGGGGAATTTATTAAACAAGGTTAGTAAATAGAGAACTAATTAAGCTTTTAACTAACCCGTTCAAAGAACGGGCTTCACGGCTTGTTAATTAATATAATTGATATAATTATATTATAATAAAAAATATAGTTTTGTTTTTAAAACCCTTCTATTTACTGCACTCATATATGTATATTTGTCCTCAAATTTTCCAAATGATTGATAAATAAAACAAGCTCGTCAACTATCCCATCACGCCTTCTGCAGCTAAGCTGACCCTGGAGGGCCCCTCTCTGTTTTGCCAACTTAAATTAAACTTAGAGAGCCAAAGTTACACATAGTTATCTTCGATGAACATATAATTTTATATAGAACGCTTGGTCCTACAATACCTTTTTTATTTATTTGGGAATCATATTTTGCGAGAAAAAATCACAATTAAGGTAAACAGAAAAAAGTTTGAGGCAACAAAATGATAAGTCTCCCCCGTTTGACACGTCCCTAATTGAACTCACCAAATATTAATAACAAGATTGGAGCTATAAATTGGAGCTATAAATTGGAGCTATAAATTGGAGCTATAACTCCCATTAGTATTAAGGTTCTTTTCTGGTATAACTACACAAATATATAAAATAAATCAAAACCAACATTCCCGCATTCCTTATTTACCGTTTACTAATTGCATGTTAGGTATGCCTTTCTAGCATTTCCCCAGAAGACAAATTTTAAGCTTTTATGTGAAACAGACTCGTAACAACGTGTTTATCTTAAATCGAGATTTTTACTTTTATTTATTTAAGCCTTAAAACTTCATGACAGAGTTGTCTTTCAGCTGTGAAAGATGTAACATCAGTCTCGGCGAAATTATCTTCAGCATCGACTAATTTATGTAAAAATTTGTTTGTTAACAAAATTGTAATACATCTCAAACCGTTCTAACTTTTGATTTACCGCCAACTGGAGCGATTTTGGACGGTGTGGGTGACTTCGGACACTTTTCCGCAAGAACCTCTGAACCAAAGCACATGTGCACACGTTATGGTGTTATGTGCAAAAGTTGTGGGGTTCAATTCCACAACTTGTGCACACAACCGAAACAAAAAAAGTGTCCGAAGTCACTCACACCGTCCGAAGTCGCCCCTTTGACGGTAACAATTGAAATTTAATGTTGGGATGTACTTTAGTGTACTTTAGGGTTATCCACATGTTTTTTGAGGTTATGTTATAGAAGAAATCTTTATTTTGATCAAAAAGAACATATAGTTCAAGACCATAAGTGAGCAAAAGGTCTACTGAGAAACACCCAGTATTCTTTAAAGTGTTAATATCTAACTGTGCTTCTAAGACATTAAGAAATTAAATTTAAATTTAACAATCAAAATTTAAATAATCAATCACTTTAATCTAAATGTTTAAATACAGTACTGTGTAATCTCCAGTGTCGCACTGGCTATCATAGGCTTCGACTTTTCAAAATCCCAGGGGACTGATCGATTTCGTGCTTTTTAGCACTCTTCAGAGCCACATATCGGTAGTAGGGACAACTACGAAAATCAAATCCTTTCCATATATCTCTATATGGAGTTTAAAAATCGTTGTAAGGAAAAGCAAAAACAGCTAGCGACATCTACTGCTAAAAGCAGAGACTGGATAAACCTATCGACAGTCCAAAAAAGGAAGCAGTTATTGGTTTCAAGAACCTATTGCACGCTGTCGATAGGGGGCAGATTAATCAATGCCACGGTGGACATTGCCGCCAATTGAATCCTAAACGCTAGGAGGGCACCTTTTACAGTGGTATCTGAATTAATAAACTAAATTAAATTGTTTGATATTTACAAATTTAATTTAGTTTATATTTAAAATTTGTTAAGCTTTTATAATATTTAAAAGTATGGACAATATTCCAAGGGGAGACCGCCCCCCTCTTGTGAGTCCAATAATTTAAGTAAAATTGTATAGGATAATAACTGCCTATCCATTTGTAACTGAATATTCAGTTTTGCTTTTTGAGAGTGATTTTATTAATAAAAATCACTTTTTAATTTGAGGCAATCAAATAAATTAAAAATATATATAAATTACGCAATGGTGCACCACTGGATTTTCTTGTAGGTTTGTAGTTTAATGTTAACTGAGATTTCTTTGTTTGTCTTTGAACGACTATAAATGGTTATACCAATGCTTTTTTGGGTTTGTAAACCTTTAAGTCGTATTTAAATTAATTTATATTATTTAAAACGATTTGATTGACGTGCTTTTCATAACGTGCTATTCATATTTAATTTATCATTATCAGTTTTATTGTTAACTAGTCGTTAAACCCATGTATTATTAGTGTTTTTGGTTATTAAAATTACAAGTTTTTTGTTATTTTTTTTAGTAATTTAGAAAATAGAGCATAAAATTTTTACGGTTTTTTGCACATGCTTATTTTTAATAATATGAAAAAAATACTATCAGATTTTGATTTAGGGGCCTAATTAGGGCACTATTTTACTGTCCAAGTGCATTTATAGTTTAAAAGTTAGAAGAGACTCTCTACCTAGGTAATTTTTCACAGAATGCGAGAAATGCGACTACGATCATTCTTTCGTGGACTTTGATCAGTAATTTTTAAAAAATTATGCCTTTTAGAGGTATTTTTTTTATGTGAGATAATGGCCGTACGAGGTATTTTCTGGCGAGGTAACGTCCTTTAGAGATAATGGACTTTCGAGGTAACGGTTTGCGAGGTAATTTTTTTCGAGGTAAAGACCCCTATCCTTCCATAGAACACCATTCATAAAAGGCTCATAAAAATTACACAACTGAACTTTTTGCTTTGGCCAAATGTTGGAGACCGATCTGCTTTACTCATTGCCACTAAAAACTCATTTGTGAAAAAAAAGCTACTTTTGTCATTTTTCCCCCGTAGTTTTTATAATAATAAATAAAAAACCAGCGATCTATAGTTTTGTGCAAATTTTATAGAAATTAGTAGCACTTAAATTAACTAAAAGTAAGATAATAAAATATGATTTTACATAATAGGTAGGTATTTTTTGTAATTCACTTTTTTCTATACTACTTGATATAAGTATATGCATGAAACTAAATTATACGCTTTCTCCTAAGCTGCGCGTGGATAAATAGATGATAATATCATGAATATATACACTCATGGATAAAATTATCGAATATTTTAAAATTTTAATAATTAAATTAATCTCATTTTTATACGATAAAAATGAAAACAAAAAAAGTAATAAAAAAAAAATTTTTTTTAGGGCCACTTGCACCAACTCTTAAACTGGGATTATCTCAACTAAACTGAGTTTAATTAAAAATAGTGTATTCTGATTGGTTGACCGTCCATTTGGACTATATTTGATTGAAGAAGAATACATGGTTTATACACCTACAAATCTCTCCGAATTTGCAAATGCTACATTAGACAAGTTACCATCGAAATCTCGAAAAGTGTACGATTTAGCCCACGAATAAAATTTAAAATGAGTTAAGGAAGGTTTAAGTTTATTTCGAAAGGGTTTTATTGGCCTATTTTAATAAAAAAAACATACTTTATTACTGAATAAATTAAATTCAAAAATTAATATTTAAAAAAATATACATAGGGTGGTTGAAGAAAAAATAGTATGTTTCACTCAGAGGAAAAGTGCTTTTTTTACTAGTCCGTAGAATTTACGGACGACGCGAAGCTTTTCCTTTTAGTAAAACAATATACTATTACCTTATTATTTGCAGGAAACCCTTGGATGTTAAATATTTTGTAATGTAAACAATAAATTTCTTTTTCAAACAATAATGAAATAACAAGCAAGTAGCAGTCGTTAGATAACTTTCCCTTTACAAATGTATTGTTTAAAAATATCTGTGAAATCAGCGTACAAAACAATACGTCGTAAAGAAGGATCCACCTTAGCCAATTTAAACTTTATATCAACCGTTAAAACGAAAATAAACGTTTTTTTAAGGTCAAAAAATCATGACTACAGTTTATTGTAGAAATATTAGATCCAATGAGGCAAAAACAGTGGTGCTGCCTAGTACCAGTTACCAGTGCCTGGTAGGCACTAGTAACGGAAAAACAAAAACTAATTAGGCTTTCACAAGAAAGTTGGATAACCTTTGCAACACGCGTCGAAACATGAGATATAAAGATTCTGGATGATTTCATACCAAAGTTAAACTGTAGTTAAATAGGTACCCAGTTAACAAAAGATTTATTTTTATGTTAAAATATCTGTTTATTATACGTAAATTTACGTAATAGGGGGAGATCACCATAAATGGGACACTTTATAATTGGCTACCAAAATTTAATTTTTAATCTTTTACATGTATTTTTTTAGTTCATATTTGGAAATAAACGAACAGTCTGTATGTTAAACCTGAATAATATTTAATTTTACTTAAACTACAAGCATTTAAAAAAACAACTTCAAGAACACGGTATTTTAATGGCACAAAAATACAAAATTGCTATTGAAGATAACATATGAAAATAACTATTATTATCACTATAACTAATAACAATAAACCTATAAGGTCATTTCTTAACAAGTTATTCCTTATCTAAAAGAGATGGACAGGAATAAAATATACAATAAAAGAGTTGTCCTGTTCAAGGAATCAAAATTTGTCCCATTCAAATATACTGACAATTTTTCAAAAACCCAGCTGCATAGCTCAGAAACAGGCACTGTCCCATTCAATAATATGTCCCACTCATAGTGATATCCCCCTATTAATGGGCATTTTAACAAACAAAAAAAGACCTTTTCTTTACTATGCTAGATATAATCGTATTGACCTTACTTGCTCATCTCTTTTGTTGTTGTAAACTTAACCTTTTTAAGTGACAGTAGCATGGTGTTAAGAAACACGATGGACACCGTGGACAGTAGCAAACATATAGCAAACTGATGATGTCATTTATAAAAACGTGTTTCTGAATTTTGAGTAAAAGAATTAACATTTCCTAAAATTTTTATTTGAACAAAATAAGTATGATTCACCAATACTTAAGTGAATTATAAATAATCCTGAGAAAATATGAACTTAGGATTCTTACCTAGAAATAGTGATTCAGTTGAAATGCTATGCGACATCTCCAGTAAATGATTTATCATCAAGGCTTTGCACTTCCGAGGGTATTGGTAGTCGCCATTAACGGAAAAGCCTAGCGCGTTAGGCTTTTCCGACCCGGTTTTTGGGGATGGTCAATCCCTATTTTTAAACGACTTCCAAAAAAGGAAGAGGTTATCATTTCGACGTGTGACTTTGTTTTTTTTTATGTTTGTTCCCCCATAACTTTGTAACGGATGAACGGAATTTGATGAAACCTTTTGCTACTTAAAGATGACATTCCTGAGGTGGTCCCGTTTTAATTTCATGCTCGGATAATGCCGGGTAAGCTGGATAATCAAGATAAATCTAATCGTTTTAACGCAAATTCACTTAAAACCGGCTTAATTTGGTTCTTATGCCAACCAAATTTTTAGAAAATGATCGGACAACTCGGATAAGTCGGATAACTTGATTAAGGGGTCAAATATTACGGCAGGCTAAAAATCTTTTAAATGCCGCTAAACTTGATTCTGTGGACCTGCAATATTAAAATACCAAGAGAAAATTATAAAATTTGTGATTATACCATAAGGCGTAATTTGATTATTACTTAATGCTTAAGGTTTTACAAAGATTTTATTTAGTATTTCGTTTAAAATAATGTTGGTTGGACTCTTGGTCGCTGAAATAAAAACGCCACAACACACGAATAGTGCGTTGTGACGTCAGCAGCTTGCCGAAATGGAAGGACAACTATAATTAGGCTTAGATGACCTTACAGATCTACAAAGTAAAAAATAAAAACTTTTCGCAAAAAAAAATGAACCGACTTCTGTCTCTAAAAAGTAAAAAATAAAAATCAAATTAACAAAAAAATCAATTTAACAAAAAAATTAATTGTTAGTATTTAATTTAGGGAGTGGTGAAATTGGCACCGGCTTATTTTTTATTTTTTACTTTTTAGAGACAGAAGGCGGTTCATTTTTTTTGCGAAAAGTTTTTATCTCTATTTTCTCTACCTATTTTAGCTCTTGGTTTTAACTTTTTCTACAATTTTTCTCCACTTCCCTCATTGCTTATTTTTTGTATACAGTTTTCAACTTTTAAGTTACTTATCACTAATCACTTGCTTAATTCATGTTTTTTGGCCTTCCTTTACTCTTTTGTCAGAGCCGGATTTACACAATTTGCCGTCCTAGGCAATAGATAACATGGCGCTCCAAAAAATAAATAAATTACCAAAAAAAGGTTGTCCATTTGCCTAGTATTGCCTAATGGGAAATATGGCCTTTGCTCTCCTGGCTTTCATTGCATTATTCTGCGTTGTTGTACATACATGAGTTTTTAGATTTTAATTTTAAGGATGTTTAGTAAATTTTGTATTTTTTTAATTTGTTTCTTAGTCTATTTACGTATTTATTTAAGAAATCCATTATTGTATTTTTTTTTTAATTCTATATATTACACGATATATGTTAGTTTTAATTTTATAAATATGACCTACCATATATACAGAAATGTATCACATGATGGCTAATAAATATTCTATTCTATTCTATACCATACCATCGTATCCTTAAAGCTTTTACTGTCCCTACTATGTCTTCATTCCTTATTATTTCCAAATTTTGTTGTTAATGATTAAAGATTTACAATTAAATTGTCGCGAGGAGCCTCGGAAAAAACGTCTGTTTTTTTCACATGGCAAAAAATCAACAAATTATCTAGTTTAATCGTCAAAGTAACGGACTTACTTCAACGCCTTGGGACCAAATAATGCTATGCGGCTTACAAAACACATGTTATATGTTTTTAACCAGTAAAATTTCAAAACGACCTTTCGTCCCGGTAACGAAGGTTTTATGCCTCAAAAGTTTTAAAAATTGGTAGAGATCTTCCTGATGAACGTACTAGAAGTCTCCCAAAATGGAGATTTCTCCCGTTAGATTGGATACCTAATAAGGATAGAAGACATACATACACTCCCATTTCCACCCAACCAAACAAATTCTGTATTTGTTCTTTGTTGAACAAATACAATATTTACTTGGCCGGGCGAAGAGTGTAACTATATTATTTTTATTAAAGAAATTACTGGCGCCATCTAAATTTTAGTAGAATTATCTTATTCTACAGATTCACATTAGCTATGTTCGTTCGTGCCGCTAAGTGCTACACTTTCCGGCCAACCAAATAAATACTGTATTTGTTGTATGAAAAACAAATACAGTAATTATTTGGTTGGCTGGAAAGTGTAGCACAAATGAGATAGAGATAGGGTAGACGTCTTTTGTTTCATAATTCTAGTTGTAGAGAGCTCCATTGTTGTGGACTTTTAATACGTTTACCAGGAAGGACTAAACTACATCTCTACCAATTTTTAAAACTTTTGGATTTTTTTGAGACAAATTACGATTTTTGTACTTCCTTGACGAGTCTATAATTTATACTTAATTATTATTTATATAGCATGTAGGTAGCAAATGTTAATAAACTAATTGTAACAATTAATAGACATGACATCATACTTGTAGTTAATCCATTGTTAATATTCTTAAGGCTAAGAAACAAATATACTTGCTAAATAATTCAGACTGCAAATTGACTTTTTTTTTCAATGGGATTTTCTGAATAGTTGCGCGGCAAGTATTGTGACATTTACGAAACAAGGCTGAATGGTTGAATTAAGCGAAGGACAATGGCGGATTAGAGTATCTCCAACTTGAGAACAAGCCATAACGTGCGTAAACACATGCATTGATTGATAATACATTGCTATGGCGAAAAAAAGTTTTTCAGTTTTTGGTGTATTTTTACGATCCGATCCGATTTTTTTTATTGTCACTCTCTCTCCCTCTCTCTTTATTTCCCTCTTGCTCTCTTCCTCTTGCTCTATTCCTCCTGTTCTATTTCTCTTGCTTTCCCCCTTCCCCTCTCTATTTTTTGTTGACTGTATTTCTCTCTCTCTCTCTCTCTCTCTCTCTCTCTCTCTCTCTCTCTCTTTCTCTCTCTCTCCCTCTACGTGAACTACGATACGAAGAAGAAAAAGAAAAAAAGAAGTATAAGCAGAAGAAGAAGAAGAAGAAGGAGTATAAGAATAAGAAGAAGAAGAAAGAGAAAAAAAAATAATAATAGAAAGAAGAAGAAGAAGATAAAGGAGAAGGAGCATCTTAAAAGAATATCTTCTTGTTTCTTGGACCAAACCCTCAACATAAAAATCAAATTATTTATCGAGGCTTTAAGCTCCACTTTGTTTTATTGCATGCTGTTGCATATATGTATATTGTTAATAATATATACATATAGGTTGTTAAAAAGAGTAACTACTAGTGCTATAAACCAATAAAATAATGTTCGCGCCCTTGAAATATAAAATATGGCCATTTTTAATGTTAAATATATATCTATATATATATATATATATATAGATGTCAAACTGAAGCATGTTCAAGGCGAAGCGCTAGCCATTTAATGCTATATGTAATAAATGTCTTGTAATAAATATTATACTAGCCGTATTCCTGTAAAAATTATGATATCAAAAAAACATCATCCAGTTGATTCAGAATTATCTGTGGCTTTTTCTAAGAAGCTACTTTTTTTAATTCACTGAATTCATATCACTGATTTTACAGTTAATTTGAAAATTTTGGTAAAGGCTTCGTTATAACAATAAAAAACTAAAATAGGGATAATACAAAAATCTATCAGTACTTGATTCGACTACCTATAATAATAATAATTATTATTATTATTTCTTATAAAACAGTACCGGAAACAGAAACCTTGCTTTGAAAACATTTGGTACCTAATTATTGTAGGTATTATCTAAAAATATATATGAAGCTGAAGTTTGCAACGTTTTTTTGCATCTAAAATTCAAATTGTATAAATACTTATTCCATAAGGGAACGTTCAAGTATTACGTAACGCTCCTAGGGGGGGGTGGGGGTCATTTTTGATTGTTACGCCCATGTTAATGGTATAGGAAAATAGCGTTATAGGGGGGCGGGGTCCAAAATGATCAAAATTTGCGTTACGTAATACTTGAACGTTCCCTAAGACGTTTTTAGCGCACTAGTACTTTAGAAAACTCGCCGCAAAAGGCTTGTTTTCTAAACATGTACTCGTGCGCTAAAAACATATGTTATGAAACTAGTACTTTAATATACTATTTTAATTTTCGTTGCAGTAAAACGTTGCAAACTTCAGCTTCATAAATTTGTATGGTATGTACTGTTAAAATTACTTTTAACTGGCATCTAGCCGGAATGTTTGGAATACAAGGTCACCTATAGAACACACACACAATATTTCTCCTCTTCTCTTTCAAATGCCAGTTAGTAATATTTTAACAGTACATAATACCATTAGTACACCAATCCAGCCTTATACTATTTGTAACACTAGATTGTATTACTAGATAATTAGTTGGTACCACCAAGTTTCTGTATGTACAAACAATTTAAAAAAGCCCTTGGCTCTTTTTTCAGTATCAGTAAAAATACCTTTTTCATGTTTCCGGTCACCAGAAACATGTTAAGGGCAACAACATAACTTGTTGTGGTGTCCAGACACAAAACTTTAAGCACCTGGTAAGCACGAAAATTTATCTTTTTGTCCTGGCCAGAACTCTGGTTGCTGCAGCCAGAAAAAAATTGTTTCCGTACTTTAATAAAATTGAATACTGATATATTAATATTCCTTCTACTTTTAGAATGTAATACATAATAATTATGTAATCATATAGTTAATTAAAAGGAAATTAATTAAAGATATTTCCAAATAATTAAGTATGAATAATCATATCAACTATGAATAGTAATAGAGTAATTATAGGTATACTCATTGTTTGTCATACCACGCTTATATAAACAGTAGGTACCTATTAATAATTACCTATAAATATTTTTATCCAATACATACAGATAGTAAGACAATTACCAGCTTTACTTTAAATAGATAAAATCAATAATAACCCCCGCGTGGCTTTTACTTTATTGAGTGGATAATTATTTATTTTACCCAACTGTCTCTTGTCAAATTATTTTCTTGTAAATGTCATTAAAATTTTCAATTAAAATATGAATTCCTAAGCTATTTATTGTATAAAACCTTGTATGACACTCATGGGTAAACCGATATTGCCCTCTCGATAGTTATTTATGGTTTGGTCCAAACGAGGCGTCAGCCAAGCAGGTTAATTTTCGAGAGGGCAATATCGGTTTACCCATGAGTGCCATACAAGGTTTTATCCAATAAATAGCTTAGGAATTCAATTTTTTTATTAAAAATTTTAATGACATTTACAAGAAAATAATTTGACAAGTGAAAGTTGAGTGGGTAAAATAAATAATTATCCACTCAATAAAGTAAAAGCCACGCGGGGGTTATTATTGAGTTTATCTATTTAAAATAAAGCTGGTAATTGTCTTATTATCTGTATGTATTGGATAAATAACTATTATTTAAATTTTATATATAGAGAGGTCCAAAAGTCACCCCCCCTCTTAACTTTTGAACGAGTTGAGATATCGACTTTAAATTTACAACTCCTTAATAAGACAACTTAAGCTATCTTTTAGCATATATTTGATACTTTCAGCTCTTAACATATGGGCAGGGGGTGTGGCATTTTTTAAATGAAAAGGAGGGCCGTATGATACATCTTTTAAAGAAAATAAAATTCTTTATTAGATTAAATATTTTTTAATTTTTATTTTTTTTTTAAGGTTTTGATTTTTCAATTTTTTGTGCTAAAAATGCGATTTTTTTTGTAAATTTTTATTTATGTCAATTAAAATTAGTTAACAGTATAATTTACGTCTTTTTATCATGAAATTAGTTATTTTTAAAAAAATGTTAATTTTTTTAGTGAAATTTTGACAAAAATAACAATTTTCAACCCTATTTTAAACCCAAAAAAAAATGTTAAAAAAATATATATACAGTTAAATGGATAATTTCATAAGCTTTAAAATGATGTCACACGACCCCCCTTTCCATTTAAAAAAATTCCCCCCATGCCCCCCTGCTCACATTTTAAGAGCTAAAAGTATCAAATATAAGCTAAAAGATAGTTTAAGTTGTCTTATTAAGGAGTTCTATATTTGAAGTCCGCTCTATATATATTAAATATCATTAAAATAAGGGCAGTGGAGTAGATACAGAGGGAATCTCTGAATTTTGTTTGTTTATTGTTTGTTTGTTTATTTGTTTAACCTCGTACTATTCTACTTAATTAAGCATCCCCTAAGTCCAGGACTTGTGTGGGCTAGTAGTAGAGGGAACCACCGGCTTATACTGACTTTCGAACCAGTTTCTAGGGATTGTCCGTTTCACTTATCGCCTTCGCCAAATTTCAATTATTAATTAACTGAAAAAGGCAAATCGGCGCCAGTGAGAATCGAACTCACGATAGTAGACTTGCTATACATACGCGCTAGCCACTACGCTATGCCTCCCATAATTTTAATTACTTCATTGTCAGTTTACTGAGTAAATTCATCTTAGTTTTAAGATTTAAGCTACTTTCCACACAACTGAGTAGGGGAACTCGAGGCAGAACGGGATATGGGGCGGAACGGTATGGAGCTTTTATCTGGCGAGGATGTCTGGCAGAGTTAAGTTAATCATATTTAAACATTCAGTGATCTACAATACACTGATTGGCCTGCTTATTTTTTGTGTAGTTCTGCGCTTTCCGCAATTTTTACAGGTGTCGTCGAATTTTGCGTACATTTATAATATTTATGGATATTGATTCGATGTAAGTCCTGTTATTTTTATTGTTTATATTTATGACACCTATTACGGAAGTTCTTAATATATTGTTTTAATTATTTATTGTGCTTAAAAGCTGATCGTCATGAGTAAGATAAGTTTACGTTTACTTTTGACTGTAGTGTGCAATTGGGGCAGAATGGGATGGAGGGGAATGGGATACCCGTTGTATTAATATAGTAGAAAAACTGCAAACCAAACTGTTTCTCAGAGAACATGGACCGTGCTATGGAAAATACCATCGTAAAATTGAGAAAAAAAAAAGAAATTTTGTTGTGCGTCACTACAAAAGGAAAACTGACAGGCTAACCTGATCCTCAGAGAACATTTAACGTGCTGTGGAAGCTATCACCGTAAAATTAAAGATATCTCGATATTTATAAAACATACCCCATTCTACCCCGGGTATGGGGCAGAACGGGTTGAAATGCACTTTTTTTGTGACTCAATTTTTTAATATAATTTTAACATTTTTGATAAAATTTGTGCAATCATAATGTTCCAAAGATATTGTCAGTAGATTCTCCGATTGGTTAGATTTGACAGTTAACTCAGTTGTATGGAAAGTAACTTTAATCACTTAAATATTTAGTTTTCTCCCTTTTTTAGCTCGCAGTATTATCTATATTCATTGTTTGTTATAGCGTTTATATAATAGTACTTACCACAGTAGTACCATAATTATTTTTAATCAAATTACAGACTGCAATTGACAGTGTTTTGTAATCAGAATTAAAAAAAAGTTAGGTTGTGTTAGTATCTTACCTTAAATTACTTAGTATCCAAAGGAATTTAAAAGACACAAACACATACAAAAGGCTTTTAGCGCCCAACTTACACAGCACTAACCTACACAAGAACCAGCTATCGGCACGACGTCCTCACACTAACTTGCTGCTTGGTCGCGTACCGCGGCCGCGAGCGCGGTTCTCTACGTCATGGTACTCAGGAGGGGTCAGTACCGAGAGAGTAGTACCGATCTATGCGTGGGTGATTGGGATTTAAGGAGTCGATTCGCATCTTTTTCAGTACGAAGATTTTCTCTATTCTTGTGTATGACGAGCATCAATCGAAAACATTTTTTTTATTTTTTTTTATTATTTTTTTTTTAGGAAGAGGCTATTTGCACGTCAGACGTCCACTAAGCTATTTCCACGTCCAGTATTTTTTTGGTCCATTTTTAGGGTTTTTAAAGCTTTTAAGGTATATTTTCCTCATTTAAATGGGAGGGGGCTACGCCCCCCATTAGCATCAAAGACACCAAACAAACGAAAAAAACAAAACAAACTAAATAATTAGGTCATGTGACGTTTGACGTGAAAATAGCGAATTCATATAATAAGAGGTGAAATATTCGAGTTACAGCTTTAATTAATTTTTTTAAGAGCATTGTTTGTTGCATGATCTAACCAAATCTTCGTTTTAACTGCGAGGGTAGTTTGAGAAGCATTATAATTGTCAGCAAAGCCCAACTGTAAATGTCTAGTAAATTTTCTATAGTAAAAATCGAGGTAAAAATATTTTTTATCCAATACATACAGATAATAAGACAATTACCAGCTTTATTTTAAATAGATAAACTCAATAATAACCCCCGCGTGGCTTTTACTTTATTGAGTGGATAATTATTTATTTTACCCACTCAACTGTCACTTGTCAAATTATTTTCTTGTAAATGTCATTAAAGTTTTTATTAAAAATATGAATTCCTAAGCTATTTATTGGATAAAACCTTGTATGGCACTCATGGGTAAACCGATATTTCCCTCTCGAAAATTAACCTGCTTGGCTGACCCCTCGCAGGTTAATTTTCTCATGGGCAATATCTTACTTTACCCACTAGTACCATAAATAACTATTTCTACGAGCGTGTGGAAAGAAGGTCTTTGCCTCACGCATAATAATGTAACATTATTGGCTAAGCCATTTGTTGCCATGGCAACCGATAAACATGATAGCGTCCTAAGCTAGTTTGTTCGTGTCAGTTTTAATTTTAAAGTTTTTATAAAAGAAAATGATGAACCTTAAAGAAGAAGATGAAATGTTACCTGAAGGAATAATAGAAATGGCAAATGCAAATGAAAACTGTAACAAATTTATCATTAATGTTCAACCAAAATAGAATTATTAATAACTTATGTAAGATTATTTTCAATAATTGTTAAAACTGTTTAATATCTTAATTCTGTCGTGTTATTCTTGTTACATTTATTCATAAAATAATAAAAATGTTTAAATTTCTTCTTAATTGTTTTTCTATTTGAAAAAAATATAAAAATAAAATTTATTCAATTAAGCATACTTATGTATAATATCCATTACATGAACTGGATTTCCTTGATGGATCTCTAATGGATAATAATAATAATCCAGAAATAATAGATAATCCAGTGGATATACTTTAGGGAGGTTGAAAAATAGATGTCCACTGGATATCCAGTACATATCCTGGATATAGGCGGACATTTGGATATCCATGGGATATCTAATGTCAATCCAGCCTATTCACTGGATATACTTTATATCCAGAAAGTATATCCCCTGGATATCTAATAGTTATTATAATATGTGCTGTCTGGGAGCAAAACACATTTTTTTTACAAAGATGATATTGCAGTATCACCGACGATGAGCGGCATGATTAAAATGTACATAATTCATTTAGTACGACTGCATGGTAATAATACTAAATTTTATTTTTTATGACAAGTGTCTATTGTTATTGCATACATGAATCGGGAATGGTATAACAACATGTTTATTGTTTTAAGAGGTGTGTAAATAATTTTAATTATTTCTGAAACTAAAATATTTCACTACCGTTTTTACATTTGTAATTAATTGTTTTACTAATTACTCTGTGATAAGTAATCATATACCAAAGTAGGAAAGACAGTTTTTATAGTCGAGCGTGTTAGATCCCGAGATGCATATCTTCCCCCCAGCACAGAATAGTATATTCTATAACTAGTATGAAATAGACAATATTCCGCGCGAGCGGAAAGTCATACGAGCCGGCAGGCGAGTATGACGGTCCCGCGAGCGCGGAATGACTATTCCATACGTGTTGTAGACTATAATTTTTCTTCGACTGCAAATATGAAACACTGTATGGCTTTAAACTGCGGACAAAGTTAAAAACAATGCAACAAAACACATATTTTTAAATAAAGCAATTAATGTTTTTTTAATAATTTTTTCAAATTAGTACATAAAAAAGATTTTATTAAATTTTAGCACATATTTACAAATTATAATACAAAAATTGAAGGTTATGTCAGATTGTTGTGACAGATATCAGGTTTAAATATTTAATAATAGATGGAGCAGTTTTAATTTTTTGAACAAAATTGATAAAAAACTGGTCAAATATTAAGAAAAACTAATAAACTTTATGTAATTTTAACGCAAAACTTTAAATTGCATTAAATTATTCAATATTTCATGGTAATATATATATATATATATATATATATATATATATATATATATATATATTTGCTAATTCTGCTACAGTTTTCTTTACTTTTATAAACAAGAGATGGCACTACATGTGCACATTCTAATACTTGATACGGAGTATTCATACCGTATCTAGAGCTAGAATGGATTCATTCTGTGTTTGAAAAGTGTGTGTATTTTCTTACATTCTAAAGCAGTCGTACAAAAAATAACTATTAGATATCCAGGGCATATACTTTCCGGATATAGGGTATATCTGCCGCTGGCATCTCGCGGCAGACGTGTTGCTGGATGCATGTCGACGCTATGAGAAGGCGTCTTTATGAAATAAAATTTATTGACATTAAACAAGCTGTTCGGGATTTATTGAAAGTCAAACTTGGCAAAATTTTAGGTGCGTCACTTTTTTGGAGTTGGTGTAGATAAATTTTGATTATTTATTACTTTTACTTTTTGAATTACGCCTTTCGACTTATATAGTCTCAACTGCTTTCATTTTTATTTTCATTTATTATAAACAACGGTAAATTCGACTGTGCCTACACATTTAAATTGATCTTGCTAAAGATATAGAGTCATTGCCACCTATATAAATTATATGCTGATCTGTTAAACAAAAAGACTTATCTTAAAATAATATATTAATAACAAGCCGTGAATATATGTAATGCTACGCATTCCAATGGAATGATTCCATTGTGCATATATGTGAGGCGGAAAGGAAAAAGGGACCTCTTGTCGGCGATGTCAATTTTTCAGTACAGTCGAAATTGGTAAACGCTCAATTAAAATTTTGAAGATTTCAGTATACTGAAATCTTCAAAATTTAAACATATTTAAACATGAGATATATTTTTATTTTGTTTAAAAGATGAAATTTTCGGCTTTTGTTTCATACCTTAATTATTAATTTAATTAATTGAATGTAAAAAATAAAGACTGTGTTGTTTTGAATTTTTAAGTGTGTTTTTTTTCTTTTTCTCAAAACGCCCGTTTTCATTTTATAAAATTCAAGTGCCCGTAACTTAAACAAAAAAAAAACATAGAGATATTTTTTGCACCAAATTGTTCAGAATTTAGAGCATATTACGTATATTATTCACAGTAAATGTTGCATTTTCCCAAATACCTGCCTAAAAAAAATAAAAAAAAATCATTTTTTTTTTCATTTTCTTTTTGCAAAAAACGAAAAAAAAGTTTTTTTTGTTTTTTGTTTTTAAGTTTAACCCCCCATAACTTTTTTGTTGTTGGGGGATTACTTTCAAAATTGGTAGAATTGATTTTTATCATAAAAGTAATTTTTCCTAAAAAAGTTACGTTAATCGGAGTTTTCTTTCAGCTTTTTTCGATTTTTTTGAAAGTTTTGTTTTTGGGGGATTACTTTTTTTCAAAAGCAATAGGGATCCTGCCCTCGTAAAACTTGATTTTTCCTGAAAAAAGTCGATCGGATTATTCGTTCTTGAGTTATCGTGTTGAAAAAAAATCGTGACATCGGACGGACAGACAGACGGACATTTGAAATAAAAAAAGTTGCCTATTTTTTCATGAAACAAATTTATATCCAAGAATTTTTTGTCTGGGGAATTTTTTTTTTTTAATTCGAAACTACAGTAAAATACTATTCTAGCGCAGGAGTTGGAATAGTATCATAAAAAGGGAACAACCGATGCAGCGGTTTTCCGCTGGAAGTAGGTACAAAATTTAATTATGCATTTTGTGCTAGGCAACCAACAAAACATGACAATGGTGAATGCTTTTACATGTAATTTTAAAGATTTAAGGTAGCAAGTTTTTATAGCTCTCTTAAGGCATATCCAGAAGCTTGCATAAAAACATAAGAATGCGATGCCGTGATTGGCTTACAAGATACATGACGGCACATCTGACAGAATCATTAAAAAATAATCAAGATAAAAAGAAATAAAAATGTAAATATTTAAAACATCGCGTCAACGCTAGAGTCGACGCTGCGCCTATGCGAGTACTGGAAATTCGCCGACTATTGATTATAAGACGGGAGAAATAAAACAATTAATAAAAAACAATTCTTATAATTTTTTTCATAAAATACAAAAGTTATAAAACAAAGTATTTTGTTTCGGAAGAGATGAACCAAATATAATAAAATAAAACAAATACCTACACTGAATTCCAAAAAAGTGGTGCCCTAAAATTTTTGGACCACGAATTTTGTTTTATTTTGTAGATTTTTTTTTATATAAAATTGAAATTAAGATTAAGACTGAGATATAAAATTCGTTTTGTTTTAACTTTTTACTCACAATGGTTTTAATAAGATATTACGGTCTTTTAAAATGGCCCTTTCAAGGAACATTATCCATAGATTATTTGAGCGCTTTAGGGAAATAGTCGTTGATGAGGGTAAACTTAAAGAATTAATCCAAAGCTTATTTTTTGGCAGCTTATTTAAAAAATATGCGTATAACTAATAATTTGAAATTCAGTGTATTAGATATGTGTATACCTAATATTAAGAACCAGGTTTTCATTAAAGCCTACAGTTTGAAATTCTGGTCCTTAAAATGATATTTTTAAAAGTTACAAATGAACATGGAACGTTTTTGAAGAGAGTAAGAAAGCTTAATATATTTTTATTGCCTGTTTTTTTTTCTGGAGAGGGCTATAATTAAACCTTCCACAGAGCAGTAGATAGTATTTTATTCACAATTATTTAGCTTGAGATAATATTATACTTTTTAGTTTAAGTGATGGAATTTATTGAATTTGAATAAAATTTATTAGAAGGTTAATATTTTTTTAATTCTGTTCCCATCTTTGTAAATGCATTGTAATGGAAAAACTACTAAATTATTGTGAATAATTTTTGACAAAAGATAACAGTTAATAAAAACTTAAAAAAAAATATATTTAGAGGTAGGCAACTTCTCAACATATCAAAAAAGGCCATCTTTAGGTTTGGACTTTCTAAAGAACATGGCACTAAAACATTGTTATTTTTGATGACCCGTAGATTTTCTTCAAGTTTTAATATGTTATTAAGCCAGGGATGGATTTATTTCATTTTAAGGGGGGGGGCATCCATAAGGAAAAAAATTGAGCATTCACCAAAAATATAATTTTGAATATATCTCGCATGGCTCCCCATGCCCCCCCTAAATCCGCCCTTGTATTAACCTTTCGTTAGGCGCGCGGTCTACGATCGTAGACCATGCTTTTTTTTAGCTGGGTAACTTTTTACATGGAGTGTTTACGCTTGCGCCCCTTCGAGTAGCTGTGCATTATGCATCAATATATTAGATCAGTAATAATTCACACTTTGAATGGGTATAATATTGTTTTTATTCATATTGAAACCTGCCTGGTCTACAATTGTAGACCGCGTGACTAACCACGTTACCTTTTTATTTTTGCATTTTTTTATTTTGTGTAAGTTTTTATGGTTTCTTTTTGTGAATATTGTTTTTCAAAGTTAGTTTATTAGTTTAAAGATAAATTAAAGAAACAATATGTCTTTACCACCAAAAAAAATAGCGGTTTATAGGAAGACACTGGCACGAGTCTTTTTGGGCATTAAAGAGCTCATACGTAATGTTTTTGATAAATAAGGTAATTTTCTGTTCTATAAAACTAAAAATTACTTTGGACACTAAATGTGCCTAAGAAGGGAAAATAAATCGAAAAAAAAATGTTCAAAATATCATAACTACGATTGCAAAGAGCACATGTACAAGGCGCATGAGTTACTAAAATATTGCATGATTTCGAGTCAAATTTTATAATATTTTTTTCTTTTAATTTTGGTGTTTTTTATTTTTTTATAATCGTACATGTTAAAAAAAAACAAATGTTTTAGCTTCAGAAAGTTTTTTAAGTTATTTTTATTTTTTTTTTTACAAATTACCGTACATATGTAAAATATATGTTAGAATTGTATATCATTTTTCTTTTACCCGTAACACTTACTAAAACAATAATAATTTGAAAAAAATATGTAAATAACTTTTAAATACAACCAAATAAATAACATAAGATATTTGGTTTTTAAAAATATAAATGTGTTTTTTTTTAAACAAAAAATAAAATGGTCTACAAGTGTAGACCGCGCGCCTAAACACGTTACAAAAAGAGGCAAACATAAAAATTTAAAACAAAAAATCTACAGGTCCAAACCAATTTTTGTGTGCGATGTTCTTTGTCGAAAAAAAAAAATTTATACTAAACCTCGTACTAAACAGTAGGTCGCACCTGAGTATCTATCCCATAAGTTATGGGCAAAAACTGATGATATCTCCACACAGTGGTCCAAAAGTCACCCCCCCTCTTAACTTTTGAACCAGTTGAGATATCGACTTCAAATTTGGAACTTTTAAATAAGATAACTTAAACTATCTTTAAGCATATATTTAATACTTTTAGCTCTTAAAATGTGGGCAGGGGGGCATGGGGCACATTTTTTTAAATGGAAAGGGGGGTCGTGTAATACATCATTTTAAAGCTTATAAAATTCTCCATTTAACTCCATATTTTTAAATTAAAAAAAAAATGTTGGGTTTAAAATGGGGTTGAAAATGGGTATTAATGTCAAAATTCCTCTAAAAAAAAACAAATAATTTTTAAAAATGTCTAATTTCATCATAAAAAAATGTTAATTATTTTTTTAAACTAATTTTAGTTGACATAAATAAAAATTTATAAAAAAAAATCGAATGTTTTAGCACAAAAAATTGAAAAATCAAAACCTTAAAAAACATTTTTAAAAAATTTAAAAAATGTTAGTTTAAATAGAGAGGTTTATAAGCTTTAAAATGATGTATCACACGACCCCCCTTTCCATTTAAAAAATGTCCCCTGCCCACATTTTAAGAGCTAAAAATATCAAATATATGCTGAAAGATAGTTTAAGTTGTCTTATTTAAGAGTTCTAAATTTGAAGTCGATATCTCAACTCGTTCAAAAGTTAAAAGGGGGGGTGACTTTTGGACCGCACTGTATAATACTCTGATGCTAACCTCACTAAAAAAGGGTACAAAATAACAAAAATAGAAAAAAAAACTAATACCGTAAGGGAACGTTCAAGTATTACGTAACGCAAATTTTTATCATTTTGGACCCCCCCTGTAACGCTATTTTCCTATACCATTATGATGGGCGTAACACTCCAAAAAGACCCCCCCCCTAGAAGCGTTACGTAATACTTGACGTTCCCTAATCTGGGGTGAAGCGAATCAAAAATATCAGTTTTCTTTAAATATTTAAATGTCTCTATTGATCAAAAAATGTGAAAAAAAATAGATTTTATAAGCTTACTATTCAGCTACACATTGAACATTTTGAGAAAAAAAAGCTTATCAAGTCCAAAATGATCAAAATTTGCGTTACGTAATACTTGAACGTTCCCTGGCGCGAAAATATATAAAATATTGTATTTTGATCCGCTTCACCCCAGATGAGGGTAACTTTGATTTTAGCGTAAAGAATCGCGTAAAGACATCTATGGCTACAAATTGTAGCCCATACTGCCCAGTAAGCTAGAAGACAGTAACTCAATTTGTCAATAGCAGCGTTGATTAAATGGAGTTACTGTTTTCCAGCTTAGTGGGGCAGTATAGTACTTTTAAAGTACTATACTATAATAAATTATTACTGTATTGTATCATACTATATTCTATTACATAGGTACAATAAACAAATACCATTATAACACAAAACATTACTAAAAGTTACGGTAAAAAACTTATAAAGGTAAATTTTCTGAAAATAAATAAATAAATAAAAAATATAAGTATATAATAAAAATAAATATATAATAAAAATAAATAAATAATAAAAATAAATACATATATCTAAGTAATGTGGGTGCTTAAGGGTTATTCCAGCAAATCGTGACATGACTGGCTTTAAATAAAATACAGATTATTATTTGCTAGCCTAAGGTGTTTATAAGTTATCGTGCCCACAAGATTTTTCGGGCAGAATGACCGACAAATATAAATCAACCGACCGATCGATCGACCGACCGATCGACCAAAAAATCGACCGACCGATTTATCGAGCAACAACTTTGTTTGTGCTTGAAATTGATTTATATCGACATAAAACGTCAAAAAACGAAAAAGTACGCAAAAAAACGATTTTTTTGCACGAATACAAAGCTTTTCCTAAATTAATTTTAATTAATTTTAACTAAGTTTAATTAATTTTAATTAATTTTAATTAATTTTAATTAATTTTAATTAATTTTAATTAATTTTAATTAATTTTAATTAATTTTAATGAATTTTAATTAATTTTAATGAATTTTAATTAATTTTAATTAAGTTTAATTAATTTTAATTAAGTTTAATTAATTTTAATTAACTTTAATTAATTTTAATTAACTTTAATTAATTTTAATTAACTTTAATTAATTTTAATTCATCTTAATTAATATTAATTAATCTTGATTAATTTTAATTATTTGTATTAATTTTAATTAATTTTGATTAATTTTATTTTATTTTAATTATGTAAATACAGGATAAATTTTAACTAGCTACATTCTTTTTAAAGGATGATTCTACCTTAAATACTATGAAAAAAGGTTCCTATAAATATATGCCTAAAAGGGGCTCCAAAAATTCGATTTCTCAGGAAACCTTTGTGCTATAGTCAGGTCATCACTAAAATTTTTATTTTCGACATTTTAGTGTTACATTTCTGGTACTCCAAAGGTGAAATTTTACCTTTGTATTTTTATCGAAAACGGTTAATCCTACGGTATTAAAAAGAATATTTTTATGTACCTATTTTTATTTGAGAAAACGTTTTCCAAAATTAAAACTACAAAAAAGAATGACAGAAAAAACTTTTGTGCAAAAAAGCAATAAGGCACGCCACTGGTTAAAATAACCACACGAAAATAACATAGGATCACATGTGTATTAAGGTAGTATCACGTTACTATATCTCAAAGAGTTCCTGAGTTATTAAATAAAAACTGAATTTTTGGAAAGCTCCCTTGTCAGCGATTTTTGGACATTGTTTCACGCCTTTTGAGGTAAAATCATACCTTAAAACGAATATAGCTATTTAAAAATCATTGTGTATGTAGTTATGTTTATTAAATACACAAAGTAAAAAACAAGGGGGTCCCGGGGATCAATGAATATAACTTACTTGTGTAATATTATTAACCCGGGGGGAAAAGTCTTCGTAATTATGTGTTTATGCATAATTATGTATGATCATACCGGGTCAAAATTCATACTTGGTCAAAATCCAGACATGACCATACAAAATTTTGCATAACTATGCATAATCATACAAAAACTTTTTTTTCCCGGGAAGTAAGTTTGGGTATATTAAACCACTATATATGGCCAAGCATGACAAAGTTTTTGTATGATAATATTGCCGAATTATACCTAAAATTATGCATAATCATGCATATTTATGCATGATCATACCGGGTCAAAATTCATATATGGTCAAAATCCAGACATGATCATACAAAATTTTGCATAATTATGCATAATCATCAAAAACCTTTTTTCCCCGGAAAGTAACCTGTTAACGGATAAACATAACTGGTTATATTTACCATTTAGACCAAAAATTTACCTATTTTATCTTAATCTACGGTGGATCAACCTGGACACAGGCTAAGGAACAATGCTATGCTTCCTGTATGTCCCCCTTAAAACCGGGAACATGGTGAAAGTTGTGCCTCGCTAACTTATTCGCAAGTTCTTGTAAAACGTCTCGAAATATAATCGAATCAACATTTTCACCCAACATATAAAACAAAAACCAGTCACCCATTTTGCTTCTTCGCACGAGTAAGTCAATTGCATCTTTTCGCACGAGTCTGTATCTGATTCGTAGCAAGTACACTCTCATTCTTGGCGAGAATATTATAATTACCCGATAAACTACTGTTAAAAATGTCAAAAACCCGAGAATTATGAACCAAAACCAGAGAAAAACGTATATTTTTTCGTTGACTACGTTTAATGGCAGGATACAAAGGCAGTCGTGTTTCTCCCAGTCTCCGGAGACGCCGTACTTGTAGAAGGTGCACTTGGTCATCCTTGGGAAAACCTAGAACAAGATATTTATACAATTATATCGTGATTAATACAACAACCTAGTATTTTATATACGCCAACCACAAATTGTACTATAGTATAGTTAATAATGGATAGGAAGTTTTGATGCTATACTAATGTACTTTAATTTTTGTTAGAAACACTATAGTTCTAAAGTCACGTACTTTAATATTTAATAAGGGATATGAAATGTTGCGTGTTTTTAACCAAAATTAAAGTACAATTGTTTAGGATAATTACGTCCGATTTCCTATCCATTTGTAACTGAATATTTAGATTACTTTTTACATGTTATTCGATTTGTTCAAAGCCATATTCTCTTGTGTCAAGGCTAGCATTAATTTGAACAAAAGTCAATATTCTTAAATGAAGAGCGCGAATCCTCATTCAAAAACCCATGTTCTCCATTCAAGGACATTGAGTTTGGTCCAAAGAGATGCTACATATCGAAAGACACGTGTACTTGGTTCAAGGAATTCTTTTTGTTTGTGCAAGATTTCTTGTCTCGAAAATCTAGACTCTCGACAATCGAAACGAGAAGTTCAGTTTCTGAATTCTCGTGAATATGGGAACGTTTAAGTATTACGTAACGAAAAATGTACCAAAATTCATACACTTCATACCTCGGTTCTCACGTCATTTAAGGCTGTAGAGATTTCATATTTTGGCTACCCCCCCCCTAATACACCCCCTATTAGGGGGGTAGCCAAAATATCTCTATAACCTATAATAACGCGAAAACCGGGGTATAAAGTATATGAATTTTGGTACAATTTGCGTTACGTAATACTTGAACGTTCCCTATGTGATAGGGCAGTACCTTGATCATTGGGTCTATCCTGTCTTCTTGATCGCTGTTGAGGAAAGCGATTACTTCGAGACCAAACATTAGGAAAGCTCCATCAAAAAATCTATTCATGAGAAACATTTGACCTGTAATGAAGAAAGAAGTGTATTAATATCACATCAAATTCGCCAATTTATGAATGAACCATCAAGAAATTATTATGAATGAACTTTTTATCGGTAGGTAGGATTTCTTGTAAATACGAAACAACAGCAACAGTGTAAGATCTTCAATTTACTACATAATAGTCTATAATAATAATGTTTACCATATACCGGTATGACCGTCCGGTTAGTAATAGTTTATTACGCACCGAGTACGTGACTCTGGTTTTTAGTGACGATCGGCGTCGTTTTTCCTACGACCTAACACCTAAACCTAAAATTAGTTTGTCAATTTGAGGTTATGTGTTTGACGTTTACTAATTTTCTGACAGCAGATATGTAAAATCAGTTTATCGTCACTTCCCAACCGTTGTCACAGGCAACGGCTGGGGAATAGGCACTAAGTACTAACTAGGTCGTAGGAAAAATACAGTGCAATTATAAAGTGCCGAACAGTTTGAAAAGAAAATACTCTTCGTTTGAAGCCACGCCTCTGTTAGAGTTGTGCGCGACAAGCCCATGTGATTGCTACGTACAACTGCTCGGTGGCCAGTAAAACGCACACAGCTTTCTTGCATTTTACTCATCGCTAATGCCAGTTTTGCATTAAAAAGTGTTCGGCACTTTATAATCGCACGGTGTAGTTTAAAATATCTATTATTAAAATGTTTTATTATTATATTATTATAGTTTATATCTATCTATTTATTTTATAAATTATTACTTATTTCGAGCCCGGTAAATGAATACTCGACTCGACCTCTAGTAATAAACATTATTCAGGAACATTTATTACTTTTTTTCAAGTGGAACTCGATTAGTAAATAAATATTCAATAATGATTTAATAGAATTGCTTTCAGTTTGTATGTCAACATTTAAAAAAACCTTTCAAATAAATTATATCTTTCAATACCGGGGATTGTTATTTGAGAAAAATGATCTTAGTATAAATTGTGAAAAAAATTCACTAATCACTCATTATTATATGATTATGATTATTATGATTTATCTCCCGAATGAAATGTACAAGCTTATCTCTAAAAAAAATACGTTCAACCAACATAACAATGTTTTTCCTGTAGGGGAATTATTCGAAAGTACACTGTCTTAATTTATTTTTTTAACTGTTGTTTATTT
>OY294048.1:3853120-3908848 GCA_958510825.1 Brachypterus glaber | reverse complement strand
GTTATCTGGAAAATTGCCACAAAATTAATGAAGCATGTTAAGGAAATAATTTTATGAAAAATTTTATAATAGGTCATTTATTTTATTTGTCCTACACACAAAGAAATGATTACAAAAAGTAGTACTTGTTATTCAAATCAAGTGGATTAAAAAGTTTTAACCCTCTACCAGAGGCACCTTCATCATCATCTTCATCAATGAGCCCTCATTTCCCAATACAAAAACACTTATTCAATTAAATAAGAAAAAACTCAGAACTATTACCAGTTTTCTAACTGGTCATGGTACTTTCAACAATCTTCTTTATAAAATAAAAATTATCCTAAGCAAACGCTGTAGATTCTGCGACTATGATAAAGAAACTGCATCCCACATTTTGGGACAAAGTCCTGTCTTCTCACAAAAAAGACTGCGATTTTTAGGTTCACCATCAGTGCAACCTAGCGATTTAGTCGAACTTTCATTGGGGCAGATCATAGCCTTTTTAGATGGAATATCATCCCTTCTGATAATGATGATGATGATGATGAGAGGCACATTTTTCATAGAACATTCCTACAGACACGGCGTAAAAATTACGTCTCTCTTTAAACAATTTAAAAGTCGAACAAAATTTTTTAAATGTTGACTTATTTATCGTCAAACGTGTTCTTATAGTTTTAATTATTTAGTTATAAATGCAATAGAACATAATATGAGATATTTATATAATATAATTTGTACTATATTGTTATTTATATTTTATTTATAATATGAAAAACAAAAGATTTGAGTAAAAGATAATAATTTCGAAGAAATTTTTAAAAACATTTTTCACAAGTTATAAACGTCACGTGAGCTGTTATTGCGAATAGAAAAGGATTGGCCGGGCAGATTTTTTTAACTTGATAAAAAGTACAATACTAATAAATAAAATTTGGATTATTTAAAAGTCCAACTAAAATAATTTTCGGATCTGTTGTTTTTTTTTTTAATTTTCTTTTACTTAAATAAAAACTTTAGGGGATTTTCATAATATGTGTATACTTTTTTTGTAAATGTAGTAGTTTGATAGTTTATAAAACATTTTTATAAAATTATTATTAATTTGTTTTACCCAGCTATGGATTTTGACGTCATGACTCGGTAAAATCCGATCTCTATATATAATCTTTGGGTCCTGAGGCTCCCCACCGCTGCAATAAATTATTAATTATAATATAATATTATTAGTATTATTATTATTATTATTATTATTTTTACTCTCTGTGGTTTAAAATAACTTAGACCAGTTCCCGATAATGTGTCTAAATAAATAAATTTATAACTTTATTGGCGATTTACACAGGAATTTTAAATGCATTTAATGGAAATGCCGCAAATTAATAACATATTTGCTAGTATGATTGAAAATATAATAAAATTGATTGGGCGAAACTATATTTACAACAAGCTGTGAAGATATGTAATGCTACGCATTCCATTATATTCTATTCACAGCTTCATAACACAGCCATTTTAGCGCACGAGCACAAGCTGCATGCACGAGTTTTCTAACCTACTACTGCGCTAAAAACGTGTTATGAAACGAGTGCCTTATACTACTTTTTCTATTTTGTTCTAAAACTTACATTTAAATTGATTTTTATTTTGGGTTGTCATTACAACTTTCGCTATGTTTGAAGTTCATAGAACAAACGATATTTTGATATATTTTATAGTCAGCTCTTCTCTTTTTCACTGCTAGTAACCAAGCCACAATTTTAACACGGTAAAAATTAATTTAAAACAAAATTTCGTAGAAAAATAAACCAGTGCTGATATTTGCACGGAAACGCCAAGCGATTATCTTTTGTCCTGTATTGCCAACCCAAAAGAAGAATAGTACAAACCTCATACACGCAAAATGCGTATTTTTGGGCGCTGAAAATGAATGTGGATTGAAAAAAATTCTTGACCCTCAAAATATTGAGATATAGCGCACAATGGTTTTTTTTATACATTCAAGACAAAAAAAATAGCAAGATTTCAAAAAAAAAAATTAATATTTCTTCAATTTCTTGTAAAAACTAAATAAAATTTAATTGGTAAAAATATTTAAATTTATTCTCTAAATTTTTAGAAAAAAATATTTCAATATTCAAATGAAATATTTTTAAAATTGAATTAAAGACATATTAGGTATTACATAAATAAAGATAGATAAAAGGGACCCTTTTATATTTATTTTAAAGGGTGGCTACTGGTAGAAATGTTTTTGCATTCGTATTAAATTATATATTCTACAGATAATTTATTATACTATTATAGTATGATAACAAGCCGTGAAGATATGTAATGTTACGCATTCCATTATATACCGACTATTCATAGTAAATGCTATATTACTTTTTCCCATACTTTTTCTATTACTTGAAAAAATTTTCAAAAAAAAAATTTTTTTATTTTATTTTATTTATTTGTTAACGGGAAAACCCCAATACATAAGAAGTACAAAATATAGTATAATTATAAATGCATACATATAAAAACTTGTGATACAAAAATAATATCAAAAATTAAGGTTATTTAGAGAAGTTTTAAAAGATTTTAAAGACAAATTAAAAAAAATCAAATAATTATTATTGTTATTAGCCAACAACATAGCTCTATCCAAAGGCGTATGAGACCCGTAGTTAGTTCTATGAAAGGGTATATTAAACGTTGGAGAACTTCGTCTAAGATTTCTTGTAGGTATAAGGAACTGAATTTTATGCAACATTTCTGGACAAATAAGTAAATTATTAATAAGTTTAAATAACAAACATAAATCTGATTTACGTCTTCTATGACAAAGTAATTCAATATTCAATGCTTCGTATACATGAGATAAATTATGGTCATAAATTGGAATATTTAGTTTATTAGCACAAAATCGTAATACTTTACGTTGAACAGACTCAATCTCATCTATAGCAATATTATACTGAGGGGACCAAATTACGGAGGCAAATTCAAGATGAGATCTAACAAGGGAATTGTAGACAGTTATAATAGATATAAATTAAACAAAACTATAAAAATTTTCAAAATTTTTTTTAATTTTTTGGCTGAATTCAAAAAAGGAAAAAACCACAGGGTGTTCCATTTAAAAATATATATATATTTATACCACTTCCGGCGAAACCGGAAGTGAAACAAAAAACTTAAATTCAGTTTCGTTTTTATCGATTGAAAATTAATCTTAATTTTAGGGGTGGACATAAATAAAACTCACCCGGTATAACATTGACGATTTAATAAATGTTTCTTTACATCGCAAAACAGCCAAAATATATTTATTAATTTATAAATTTAAAAATTAAATTAAAGACATGTGTAAATAAAATATAAATAAAGCAGATTTTTTTGCATTTATAATAAATTATATATTCGGCAGCTGTTTATATATCTTCTTTTTTGCCGTCATATGATAGCAAAAAATACGAGACTCTTCTTTGACCCTCTGCCACATACAAGGCGTAGATTTTACGCCTGGATAGAATGCAATTTGTGATTTCTCTCAACTACGACTAACTACGGCTTTCCGCATCTCAGTACCTTTCGGACATTCAATTTAAGCCCTAACTCACAGCGGAGAAGTTGGTATGTCGCACAGTGATTTTTCACGGGTTAATTCAAAATTGGCTGCGTAAAAAATACGTTAGGTAAGCACGAAATAATAATAATAGTAAAAAAAACATTTTTAAGAACAAGCATTTATTTAGGTGCACTAAAAAGAAGGAAATAAACTCTCAAGTAAATCAAACCCATCGTTTTGTTATATTATACAATTTTATATGATATAAAAGCTTGTCGCGAGATTTTTTATAAAAGAAATTCAAACAGGAATCACGTCTTAAATTTTGACATATCAGTTACTGATCACCCTGTATGCAAGAAGATAGTTTAAATTGTCTCATTTAATTAATTTAATTTAATTAATGTTATGGGGGGATTGGTGTAGTGGACTACCGCGTCGTACTTGGCGAGTTTACTACACAAATAGCGTGAGTTCGATTCTCACCGGCGCCGATTTGCCTTTTTCAGTTAATTAATAATTGAAATTTGGCGAAGGCGTAAGTGAAGCGAACATTCCCTATAAATTGGTTCGAAATTCAATTAAAGCCGGTAGTTCCCTCTACTACTAGCCCACACAAGTCCTGGACTTAGGGGATGCTTAATTAAGTAGAATAGTACGAGGTTAAACAAAATGTAATGTTCCAAATTTGAAGTCGATAACTGAACTCGTTAAAAAGTTAAGAGGGTGGGGGGGGTTCTTTTGGACCGCACTGTATTCTACTCACAGCTGTGTTTATCAAATAAAAACATATTTAGTTACGTATTTCTTAAGGTTCTTAAGGTTTTATATATTGCCACTGAAATCTTTATATCTATTGTATAATTTTTCCATTACGTAATATTGGAATTTAGGGGACACCAATATGAATATTTTCTCTATTATTTCAATCTCTTAGTATTATTCTCAAAAATATTGCGATACGTGAATTGGGTTTATAAATTATGATTCGTAAATGGGTTGAAAATATAAAAAAGTTAGACAGTTAAAGGGAGGCTCAAAATTATTATTGTACAGTGCGTACATTAAGTCTGGAATCGCCCGATTAACTTTTTAATTATGTCTTTTTAAAAAATGCTCGAAGGACTGGCTATTTGAAAAAATAAATTGGAATGGGTGTGCAAGGGGGTGAAAATTGTGACAACAGTTTGTGTAAACCAAAATTTGCCAAATAAAAAATTAAAATCGACCTGCCTCAGCATTTTTTCTTTAACTTTTAACTGGGAAGTTAAAAAAAAAACGCTCAGACAGGTCGATTTTTATTTTTTATTTTGCAAATTTTGGTTTAGACTTTTTGCCCATATGGACAAATTTAAAAAATCAGCTCGGCCGCTAAAGTGTTAAAAACGCTCGGGCGGGTCGATTTTGTTAAGTTTAATTTTGCAAATTTTGGTGTAAAAAAAATTATCAAAATTTTTACCCCCTTGCACCCATTCCAATTTTTTGGAAAATGCATTATATTTACTGTGAATAATATAATGCATTACATATCTTCAAGGCTTGTTTTATTTCTATATATATTTTTTTACAAGAAATCATTCAAAATTTACTTCAAGCAATAAAATGCCTTCTAAAGATAATGTAATACAACTGGTATTCAAAGAGCCAAAACATTCTTAAATTATTTATAGCTTCAAATGAAAGTAAAGAAACTTTGCTTGTATATAAATGGATTTTCTAGGAAGCTGATCACTAAAATTAAATAATTTCTCATTCTACTGCCTTGACTAATACAACGGCAATATTAGTAATACATCCTACACTAAAAGGTTAACGTTATAAATCCATAATATTGTATTTTTAACCCATCATCATCATTTAGTTTTTTTGGTATATTTAAGAGACTGGCTTAGTACCTACACTACCTACTGAATGTTATTTGCTAATACATATTTTTTCTACGACTGATTTAGAATGTAAGCAAATAAACAAACTTTTCAAAAACAGAATGAATCCATTCTAGCTCTAGATACGGTATGAATATTCCGTATCAAGTGTTAGAATGAGCCCATAATAATAATAATAATAATAATAATAATAATCATCTTTATTTCGCATAATAGTTATAAAAATAAATCATTACAAACAATTATTAAAAGTAGTGCCATAACAGTAAAGAAAACTGTAGCAAAATTAGCAAAAATATATATATTTTACCGTGAAATATTGAATAATTGAATACAATTTAAAGTTTTGTGTTAAAATTACATAAAGTTTATTAGTTTTTCTTAATATTTGAGCAGTTTTTTATCAATTTAGTTCAAAAAATTAAAACTGCTCCATCTATTGTTAAATATTTAAATCTGATGTCTGTCACAACGATCTGACATAACCTTCAATTTTTGCATTATAATTTGTAAATATGTGCTAAAATTAAATAAAAATCTTTTTTAGTACTGATTTGATAAAATTATTAAATAACATTAATTGTTTTATTTAAAAATATGTGTTTTGTTGCATTTGCAATGTCGAGTCACAAAAAACATTGTTTTTAACCTTGTCCGCAGTTTAAACCATACAGTGTTTTATATTACAACACGTATGGATAAGTCATTCCGCGCTCGCGGGACCGTCATACTCGCCTGCCGGCTCGTATGACAAACTTTCCGCTCGCGCGGAATATTGTCTATTCCATACTAGTTATAGAATATACTATTTCATTTATATCGCCACCATTAGTATTTAATACTTTACTTGTGATATTAAATACTGCAATGTGTGTATTCCCTTGCGACTTTACAATCACGCTGAAAAAACTCTGGAAACATTCTAATAACATTTTGTAATCATGCTGTTACCAGAGTATTTCCAGAGTGTATTTGTGCCCTTTATCCATAACGTTCCCAGAGTAAAATCAGAGCGTTTTCAGAGTGTTTTCGTTTGGACTTTTTTTTTTTTTTTTTAAGTCCAAACGAAAACACTCTGAAAACGCTCTGATTTAAAAAAAAAAAAAAGTCCAAACCCACTTTGGATCTACTGTGAATCAAGCCTGGAACCACTCTGATTCAACTCTGACAAAATGGCACAAAACCACTCTGGAAACACGTTGGCAGCAGAATGTTTTCACTCTGACTCTGTTTCCAGAGTGTTTCCAGAGTAAGTTGAAGGTCGCAAGGGTTGTATACAAAATGTTGTCATACTAACACAGATACCGTGCTGGTAAACTCCGCGCATTATCTATCTGAGTTGATGGTCATTTGTTTCTTGTTATTTGGTTGGCAGAATATATTTAGTTCCTTATGTAAGGTTTTAATCTTGTTTAAAATTTATTGTCAATCAAGACATTATTTTGACATTTATAAAAAAATCCAAATAATTTGCTTTAGCAAGAAGAAATAACAAGAAAAGTGCATAAAAAGAAAACTAAAGCATCAATCTATAAACATTTTGTTTAAATGAAGTAATATAATGCAGTGTTCTATAAATTTTTGAAGTAAACACTATAACAGAGAATTTTTTGGTTAAAATAATACTGGTCCGTAATTTTATTCAGGTAATGTTAAATTTAAGTTTATAATAGCACTTTATGAATAAAAACTTACTTTTATTATAATTTTGAACAAAGTTTTACTTTTTAAACAGATTTTGTTATTATTTGTAAGACGTAAAATGACAGTCAATTTAACCTAAATGTTAAAAATTATCAAAAGCACAATGGGCTACAAAAATATTACTAAAAGTCATTTTTAAACCACTAATCATAGCTTCTTTGATCCAATTTGTTACTCAGATAGATAATGCGCCGAGTATACATTTGAATATAAAATCTACTCCGTATCTGCTACTAAGGGTTAAGCGATTTATTAAAATATGTATACACTGAAAAAAAAAAACGATCCCAAAGAATCGTATGGCAAAGGAATGGTAAATTTGAAGTATATATAACGATTATTTTGTAGATAGTTTCTCATTTTCTTTTGGGTCAAAGTTAATATAAGTTTTAACTTTTGAACTTTTTATGATAGCTACTTCAAATTTGGAAAACGTAAATAAGAAAACTTAACTATCTTTTGAAATATATTTGATATTTTCTTTTAGCTTATAAAACGTGAATGGAGCTCTCTACAACTAGAATTATGAAACAAAATACGTCTATCCTATCTCTATCTCATTTGTGCTACACTTTCCAGCCAACCAAATAAAAACTGTATTTGTTTTTTATACAACAAATACAGTATTTATTTGGTTGGCCGGAAAGTGTAGCAGTGAGCGGCACGAACGAACATAGCTAATGTGAATCTGTAGAATAAGATATTTCATTCGCGTGGGACACGCGAAGGTGTTAGGTAGTTAAACATTTAAGGTGACTAAAAATGGCGTAGGTTTTTCGCGCCAGATGTATCCAGTAATTTATGTAAAAGTGTTTGTAAAGAAAATATTATCAAATCTACAATCGGTATAACTAGTCATATTGATTTTACAATGGAATGTTAGTATATGTGATGTAATTTAGTGGTTGGATCTGGATTAGGTTTATCCACATGTTTTTGAGGTTATGATAGAAGAAATTTTATTTATTTGAAACAAGGATAACAGAGAAAAAGAAGTAAACAGTTAAGAAGTCTTACAAAAGACCAGGCCAAAAGAAAGTGATGTATTTGTGATGTAATTTAGTGGTTGAATCTGAATTAGGGTTATCCACATGGTTTTGAGGTTATGATAGAAGAAATTTATTTATTTCTACGCACATTTAAACAGAATTGGGAGGTCCCACAAGAAGTCTTACAGAAGACCTGGCCGAAAGAAAGCGATGGTATGGTAGCAACCAGACAAACCATTTGCAGAAATTAACACAAAAGAGTAGCGAGATGGCTAATTGATATAAAGCAAAGGCCAAAAAATAAAGAGAAGAAGAGAAGAAGAATAAGATAATTGTACTAAAATTTAGATGGCCCCACTAATTTCTTTTATAAAAATAATATAGTTACACTTTTCGCCCGGCCAAGTAAATATTGTATTTGTTCAACAAAGAACAAATACAGAATTTGTTTGGTTGAGTTGAAGTGGGAGTGTATGTATGTCTTCTATCCTTTTTGGGTAGAACTTTTGTCCCTGTCTAATTTAACGGGAGAAATCTCCATTGACCTATTTATTAGCGAATCTGAACTTTCATCAACATAGTTGTTTGATTAATGTTTATGTTTAAATTTTCACTTTAACTGCCTTGAAATGTATTTCAATTTTATAAACAAATAGTAGATTTCAAACGTTAATTGATTTTCCCAAATTTTGAAAACCTTAAACCAGCTAGCTGTGAAGATATAAAATGGTTTTCTCAAGTTTTTCTAAAGCTAAGACCAAGCTAAATCACTTTCCCAAACCAGAAAATGGTAAAAAGTCCAGTCAAATGATGGTATGTAAATTGCAAAAAATACACACGAACTGATATTTTAAAGAGTAGCCGTGGATGGTACGGAACGGAACACATGGGAGAATTAGCTCAGCGGTCTAAGGCATCGATATAGTATTGACACTGAGCCAATGATCGTGAGAACAAACCTTACTGGCGCCGATTGCCTTTTTCAGTTAATTAATAATTGAAATTTGGCGAAGGCGTACTCCCTAGATATATTGGTTCGAAAGTCAATTAAAGCCGGTGGTTCCCTCTACTACTAGCCCACACAAGTCCTGGACTTAGGGGATGCTTAATTAAGTAGAATAGTACGAGGTTAAAAACAAACATAAGTATATATAAAACTCCTTATAGTTTTTCACCGGGTGATTTGCGTAAGGAGTTTCCCCAATCTTAAATTTAGGAGTGAGTGCGGTTATCCCGGTAAATATTCCATCCTACGATAAAAATGCATATAACCAATAACCTCATTATTAAATAGAATCTATAATTTATTTGAGGCGTATATATATATTTACAGTATTATTAATTTAAGCCATTTCGCCTCAATGACTATTCTATATATCTAAAACAGAACATAAAATTAAAATGAACTTATCAGGCGCACCTATTTCTAGATGCGCTGGTAAGGTATTGCGTTTAAAATAATACTTATCTGCTATATCTTCTTTACCTAAAAATAGTTATTTATGGTACTAGTGGGTAAAGTAAGATATTGCCCATGAGAAAATTAACCTGTCAGGCGTCAGCCAAGCAGGTTAATTTTCGAGAGGACAATATCGGTTTACCCATGAGTGCCATACAAGGTTTTATCCAATAAATAGCTTAGGAATTCAAATTTTTATTAAAAATTTTAATGACATTTACAAGAAAATAATTTTACAAGTGACAGTTGAGTGGGTAAAATAAATAATTATCTACTCAATAAAGTAAAAGCCACGCGGGGGTTATTATTGAGTTTATCTATTTAAAATAAAGCTGGTAATTGTCTTATTTTCTGTATGTATTGGATAAATATTATTAGTCAATACCTTAATAGAGTTTAAAAATTTTGCCTAAATAAAGAATTTTCAATAAAATTCTTGATAAAATAATTCAAAAAGAACGAAAAACTGAATAAAAGTTAACCTCTAACTTTTCGGGATCTAATCTGATCCCGTTTTCAAAGAAAATTATTAGTTTTGAAAGAATTTGTGCAATATTTGGCTTTATCAATCAAAATATGACAAATATGTCATTTCGAGGTAATTGAAACAAAGACACCTGTAACAATAAAAAGGTGTAGAGAAATTAATTTGGAAACGGCGTTTTTGTTAAAACGTGTAGAGAAGTTAATTTGTAAAAAACTTTTATTGAAAAGAGGGCAAAGTTAAGTTACCGCGTAATACTTCATCATTAAGTATTTGTGTCCAAATATTAACTTTATGAAAATTGATTCTTTTAGCTTTTGTATTTCTGTGATAGGCTCTTTAGTTAAAATTTTTGTATTATCAAATAAAAAATGGTGACAATTATTTAATGAGTGATCAACTAATTTTGGAGAAAATATTTTTCTTTTTTGACAGTTAACTTTATGTTCTGTCAGACGGACCGATAAAGGCCTACCAGATTCATTATTATTGGGCGGGGGTCAAAAAATGTTTAAGTAACCTGAAATTTGGTATGCAAACAGTTTTTTAATTGAAGCAACATATCGATACCCCCAAGCAACAAAGCCGTAACTCATATATTGTTATTTTTCACGACAGCTAAATTTCTAAAATATTTTTTTTTCTTATTTAAGGGTGGGGAAATGATTGAAGTGGAAAAGAAAGCCATGTGATACATCATTTAAAAGCTTATAACATTCTCTATTTAACCCTATAAGTATTTATTGTTTATTTATTTTTTGTTTCTGATAATATGCAAAATTAGAATTTCTTACTTTAGTGTTTTTAGGTAAACTTTTGGTTAAAATGGCCTGTGGAGACATCTGAGTAGTACCACCATGTGTGTCTTTTTTCAAGGCGTTTACCTATGAGTATAACTCAAAATAGGTCTAACTTGAGTTACATCCTTGTTGCATGGGAGTGTCGATATGGTGAATATGAAAAATTATAAAAAAGTGTTTTTTTGCAATGTCCTATTGCGGCAGCCTAAAGATTAAACGTTTAGGTTTTTTAAAACGGCGAAAGTAAAAGATAAGAGTCAATTATTTCTGTGTATTTGCTTAACATTAATATATGTAATTAAATTATAGTGTATATAAACAAATTTATAGTGTGCTTTAAAATATAAAATTATTAACTGCTGTTAGACTATAAACATAAGTCAATTTCGTTTCTAAATTCTAAATTTAAAAATAATTACAATTTCTTAAACGACATATCTTTAGTAACGATATGTTGTTGCATATCGACTGATCTATTTCAAAACGTCGTTAATTAAATATGCCATTTTTAAGAGATTCAAAAATTGTTGTTTTTAAATTAGTAATAAAGAAAGGATATAGGTAATAATAATACCTACACCTTTATTGTTTTGTAAATTAAGATATAAATATTGCGTGAAATTGTTATACAGTGCGTGTCTAAAGTCCGCCCCCCTTTAACTTTTGAACAGCCTAAGGTATCAATGTTTATGTTTATTGTAGGTCTATATAGTTTATTTTTTTAAGGTATATATATATATATATATATATATATATATATATATATATATATATATATATTAAACCTTCCCGCTTCTAAACAATCTCGAAATTACCATAACAACGTAAGATACGCATGCCTCGTAAGCGAAATGACTAGGCCCAATTTACATAAGCGTAAAACGTTGACGTGCCATTAACGAGAACAAAACAATGGTTTATTCCTTTAAATTATTGGAATAAAAGCGATTTTATAAGCAAATTTTGTTTCTACAGGAATACAAAAGTGTTTTAAGATAAGATAAATTTATTTAAGGATCTCGAGAATTTTCATTCTATATAGATCTATCCAATAATACATACATTAAATAATATTAAAAATTAATTAGATGTATACATAAAAATATATACACACATATATATATATATATATATATATATATATATATATATATATATATATATATATATACATAAATATAAATTATAAAAAAGTAGTTAATTAATAAAAACAAAATAATAAAATTAAAAGATTTTAAAAAATTATTTAAATTTTAAATATAAGCAACCGCTTTATCAATTCTCGAGTTTTTACATCAAAACATCATAAAAACAAAGTAAGTAAACAAAAATTATAAATTTTGGTTATGTTGACATTCAAAACAAGCCACATGCTTCAGTGCAAATCGGACTTTGTGGAGTATTTAGCGGCAAATTTAAAATAACTATACCTTAAACTTTAGTAGGTGGCACAATAGAGGTAGGGGCAAAGGGAAATGCATAATATAGTTTAAGTAAAAAGTTTACAAGTGAGTAAGTTTACTTTATATGTTTTAATCCTTAGAAAGTGCATTTTACCTGCACTTACCTTATAAATAGTTCACCAACATATGATTCCTAAACTATAATAAATTTAACTAGCCTAAACCTATAGCCTAATATTCGTGTAACATAAATTGTGTCAAATATAGCACTAAATTTATAAACAAACTGTTTCATCACTATTGAAATTTTAAAAATAGAATCGTTTTACTGGCTTCTAATACTTGTACAACTTTTCTTCGTCAGTTTATTAACTCTGTAATCAAATTTCATTAGGTAGCTTGAGTAAGAGTCTAAGTATACAGCGGATAGGGTCTTTACCTCGAAATAAATCATCTCGAAAAATTTTACCTCAAAAATGTTTACTCGGAAAAAATTACCTCGAACACCGTTACTTCAAAAAAATGTACCTCGAAAGCCCATTACCTCGCACAAAAATAACCTTGAAGAAGAAAATACCTCGCATGGACATAAGCATAAAAAATTTGCTCTAATAGACAATTTTTTAAAATAATAAAATCAAAACAAACTAAAAAAATTTTCTTTGTACACACGATCTTTATAATAAACAAAGTTTGTATAGATATGTTAACTGATTCATTTTGAAACATGTACTAAAACTACAAGCAAATAATTGCCCGTATTAATTTTGTAAAAAAAAAACTTATAAAATGATAATATATGAACAAAAAACTAAAATATACAATAATTTGTAAAAAAAAACGAAAAAAAAAAAATAAACAAAAAAATGTTCAGGGTAAAAGCCGGCTAGCCGTTTGACTCAAACGGTTCGAGGAAAAAAACTTTCGAGGTTAAGTCGTTTCGAGGTAATGTCAATGCGATGTAATGTTCGTGCGAGGTAAAATCTTGCGAGGTTAGGTCTTTACGAGGTAATGTCCTTTGTAGGTAATTTTTTTGGAGTCTTTTTTGTGGTAAAGGGGTACATGCTCAGTCATTTTTTTGGGGGGCTGGGTAAACATTTCCCAACTAAAGATTGAGAAATTTCTAACTCTGGAAAAAAGCTTTAACCTTGGCGAAAAATAAAAAAAGTAAAAGGTAATTTCCGGTGCATCAAATAAGAATATTTTAAGAAGCATGCTAAGAATATTCTTAAAAGCACATGTACCTACTTCTAAGAACATTCTTAACATGCTTCTTAAAACATTCTTATTTGATGCAGATGCTTATAAGAAGCTTCTTAGGAACTCCCAGCACGATTAAAACGGTATCCTTTGCATTTCTTTAATCGTTCCTAGAATATCCTGAGCAAAATAAACATGCTTCTAAGAAGCATGCTGTCCTTCCGGCTATTTATTTTAAGAATATTCTTAAAAGGTTTTTGTGCTATCAGGGTAAATAAAAATCACCCGGTAGACATTCACGATAGTCGAGAAACGCAACTTTTTATCTCGACTGTCAAGGGTGTCGATTTCCTCGAGACAGGACGAGACAGGAAATCTCGATCTTGAATTGCTAGTTTAATGAAAAATCTTACAATTAATTGGTAAGTTACAAATGTGGTTTTGGAAAACCTTACCTACAGATTAATACGTAAGTCAGATTTAACACAGATTTTATAAACAATAAACAAACCAAAATACACTGATCCATTTCTTTTAAAAATAGCACAATAGTTTAAAATTTCACTTACTTGAAAAAATAAGCAAAAGCACACCCACTGGTAGTACTTGTACAATTTCTTGTCCTTCTCGTTAGTGGTCGTTTTAACTCCAGGATATCCGAAAACTGGATAGGGTAACTGAGGCTGGAGTAAGGTAAATGTCGAATGTATCCAACAAAAAGTATTCACCACGTCTTCGGGAATCTCTTTATTGTGTATACAGTCTATGGGGTTGCCTACGTATTGTCGCGTAGTGACTATCAGACTAAAGGCGATAAGTATCAAAACTGTTATGGAATAATGTAATCGAAAAACCGGAGAATCTATATGAATGTGACTGACTCTAATCAGAGATTTGAGCCCGCGAAATATATCTAACATTTTAAGCCTCTAAACGAATCTCCTCCTATCGATAATTTAGAAAACTTTTTAAAAAACTTGTTCCCATTTTAAGAATGTAAAAAAATCAGGTCATATTTACAACTAGTTTTAATTGACTGAAAATTTTAATGATCTAGGTAAAACCAGCGAGTGATGATGATGATAAGTGATGGCTAATTGTCATCACAATGAGCGATGATGATTTGCACGGCGATTTCATCACATGTGCATTTTGGTGCCACTCGCGTTTTTACTATTTCAACGCGATATGAGACGCCTTCCAAGCGTCGAGACGCTTATTTTAACACTAACTTGCCCAATAGTATTGCTAGCCATATGCTGTTCAAGATTCGGCTATGCGATTATCTCCCTTCGAACAAATCTTTGGCCGGAATGTATAAAGTGATCCATAAATTTTATGTTAAAATTAGGATAGTATAAAATTTTTCACTACTTTCACTTTTCAATAAAGTTTTAAGCATTTTCTCTCGAGAGAATCCAGTAGTACCACAACATTTTCTCGTATAGGAAATACGCCTAATTTCGGTGGTTTCCTAATTTCGGATAGTAGTGTATCTAAGATACTATCTGCAGAGGTAAACAGAAACCTACTTTTATGTGAAGCTAAAAGTCAAACTAAATCCGTCCTTTAGTATGGTAATGGTAGAGCTCCTCCCCGTTAAATGGCGGCACAAATCGTTTATGTAAATTGCACATGCATTATGTCGAAGAATAACAGGAAAAGTCCAAATGGGATCCAGAACTACTTTGAAAAAAACTTTAAGATATTTCCCATTTATTTTTTTAAGGTATAGTTATTTTAAATTTTCCGCTAAATACTGCACAAAGTCCAATTTACACTGAAGCATGTGGCTTTTTGAATGTCAACATAACCAAAATTTATAATTTTTGTTTACTTACTTTTTTTTATGATGTTTTGATGTAAAAAAAGAGATTTGATAAAGCTGTTGCTAAAAACACTTTTGTTTTCCGGTAGAAACAAAATTTGCTTATAAAATCGCTTTTGTTACAATTATTAAGAGGAATAAACCATTGTTTTGTTCTTGTTAATGGCACTTTAACGTTTTACGGATGTGTAAATTGGACCTAGTCATTTCGCTTACGACGCATGCGTATCTTACGTTGCTATGGTAATTTCGAGATTGTTTACAAGCGGGAAGGTTTAAAATAACTATACCTTAAAAAAATAAACTTTAGAAACCCCTTTTCAAACGCACAAAAATAAGCAAAGGCTTTTTAAGTGTTTTTTGAAAAAAAAATAATAATAGTATATTCTATAACTAGTATGGAATAGACAATATTCCGCGCGAGCGGAAAGTTTGTCATACAAGCCGGCAGGCGAGTATGACGGTCCCGCGAGCGCGGAATGACTATTCCATACGTGTTGTAGACTATACTTTTTATTCGACTGCAAATATGAAACATTGTATGGCTTTAAACTGCGGACAAGGTTAAAGACAATGTTTTTTGTGACTCAACTTTGTAAATGCAACAAAACACATATATTTAAATAAAGCAATTAATGTTATTTAATAATTTTATTAAATCAGTACTTAAAAAAGATTTTTATTTAATTTTAGCACATTTTTACAAATTATTTAAATAATTAACAATACAACAGAACAGAACTAAATTGATAAAAAACTGGTCAAATATTAAGAAAAACTAATAAACTTTATGTAATTTTAACGCAAAACTTTAAATTGCATTTAATTATTCAATATTTCATGATAAAATATATAAAATTTTGCTAATTTTGCTATAGTTTTCTTTAGTTTTATAAACAAGAGAGGGCACTACATGTGCTCATTCTAACACTTGAGACGGAATATTCATACCGTATCTAGAGCTAGAATTTTCTGTGTTTGAAAAGTGTGTGTATTTGCTTACATTATAAAGCAGTCGTAGAAAAAATTGTTTTCATAATAAATCATGGTTCTTTATAGTTGTGTGTAACATATCAAAGAGTAATACCGCCTATTAAATATTGGATAAATTGTAAATGGTGTCCGAAATTATGCGACTTTCCTATAAATGTTTTCGGAAAATGTTCCTGAAAATATATCCCTTTTTGCTTCCACACCATACAGTTATAAATATACGAAACGAGACTAAATGAGCTGATTACCTCGTATATAACAATTCGGAAGCCGCAAATCTATCCAAGACATTCGCTCGCAACTGATTTTCTATTTTCATAAACGACGGTGATATGGCGCGGTTTTGACTTAGCGGCTTTTTCGATGTATTTTTAACTGAAAACCTAAACTTTCAAACTTCGGTGAATTCCGTAGCGTGATCGTGGACTTTCGGAAACATATTTTTGGCAAATTATGATTGCATTTATTTGGTGCAATAAAGCGATAAGTATAATTAGATTCTACTACATTAATCAAATTTGCAAACTGTATCTGACTTTTACACGTATTGAACTCTCCATAACTAATCTTGGCTTAGTTAAGGTAGGAATGCAGGGCCGTAAATAAAGAGGAAAAGAGATAAAGATAAAGATAAGATAAAGTTAAAATCCCCCGTGGATCTAGAAAACTAACAATAGGGTCGTCAGAGTTGTATATACTTAAATACAAAAATTAATACACATAGTATTATATGTAGATAAACACAGACATTAAAAATATTAAAATAAATAAACATTTAAATTTTGAACTATACAGAATTAAAATTTTCATTGAAATACTACTCAAGAGAGTAATAGGCTTTTTCTAAAAGAAATTCTTTTAGTTTAACTTTAAAAATAATGTCTGAGTTTATGTTCCTAATTTTATTAGGTAGCTTATTAAATATTTTTACAGTCATGTAATAAAGACTTTTTTCAAAAAATGTGGTGGTGTGTTTCGGAAAAGAAAACATGTTGTGGTGTCTTGTTACTAAACCAGTGTTTAAATCAGAATTTTTTATAAAGAGATAACTATTCATACGTCCAAAAACACAAATATTATATATATAGGGAGAATAGATAGTTAGAATTTTTAATTTTATGAAATGTGGTTTACAATGGTCTCTATATTTAATACTGGATATGGTTCGAACTATCTTTTTTTGTAGAATAAATAACCTTTCAATAAAGGTGGATGGGCCCCATATATTAATATTATATTCGAGTCTACTCCGTATATAATCATTACAGTATAGTAATAACATGTTTTGGTTAACTAGACTTTTAAGATTCCAAATTACAAAGTGGGCACTCCTAATTTTAGGAGCAATGTCACTTATATGCGTTTCCCAGCTCAAATGTGCATCAACTTTCACACCCAAAAACATAACATCATTGGTTATTTCGAGCGATTTTTTATCTAAACCATAGAAAAAATGTTATCTCTCCAAAATAAATATTTATTGTCTATTAAACAAACATTACAGCGACAATTGTTTCGACTTTTTTAACATAAAGTCATTTTCAAGTATTTAAATTTATAAACAAATTAACTTGAGTACACATTATTAGAAATGTATACTGTATGACATTTCTAATAATGTGTACTCAAGTTAATTTGTTTATAAATTTAAATACTTGAAAATGACTTTATGTTAAAAAAGTCGAAACAATTGTCGCTGTAATGTTTGTTTAATAGACAATAAATTTATATTTTGGAGAGATAACATTTTTTCTATGGTTTAATTAAAGTCCAAACTCCAATATGAGTAAGGATCAACAATTTCTTAATTTGATTTTTTATCTATTCTAACAAGCATGATTTTTTTGTCAATTTCATGGTTACGACTATTACCAATTTGCATAACGGCGGTGTTGCTGGGATTAAGTACAAGGCCCTTTTGATCGGTCCACTTTTTCATACAGTATGCAGCGTTATTTGCAAGTTTTACAAATGTGTCAAAGTTTGAGTGAAAAACTGTGAATGACGAGTCATCCGCAAATTGACAGACTTCGGTATTCTCTATATTTTCTTGGCTTTCTACAAAAAAATTTAGGTCATTGCTGAAAATAAGAAATAGAAAAGGAGATAATACTCCTCCTTGGGGCACACCATATTTTATTAATTCGGGATGACTTTTAAATTTTTTGTTTATAACATTATTATGTTCTCCCTTAAGTTCTATAAGAGGGGGCTTACCACCGAGAACGAGTAGTAAGAAATGCCAAAAGGAGCAAGTTTCAAAAATACAGGGCCCTTTTTAATGTATATATTGCGTATTCTGGTCCACAGATTTTCATATGCGGTAAAATTTTCGCCTGCGGCGCTACACTGTAAAATATTAAAATTAAATGTAAAATTCAAATGCTATATATCGAATTTTTTACTGTTTTGTAGGAAATTTTACCGAGTCTTTAAATTTAAATTTACGATGATACGTTGTCAGTTTATTCGTAAAATTAGGTTTTAAGTACAATACAGTAATTTCAAAAATTCCTTTAAATTTACGGTGACAACCCAATTTTTTCCTAAATGAAGTAAAATAATTACAATATTATTTTCAAATTACGGTATCAAATTGTTTGACACACGGATGTGTGGCTATCGAAAGAATGTGAAGAATGTGTGTGCCTCTCACTTGCACGCACGCACGCCTTTGGAATGACTATTCCATACGTGTTGTAGACTATACTTTTTCTTCGACTGCAAATATGAAACACTGTATGGCTTTAAACTGCGGACAAGGTTAAAAACAATGTTTTTTGTGACTCGACGTTGTAAATGCAACAAAACACATATTTTTAAATAAAGCAATTAATGTTATTTAATAATTTTATCAAATCAGTAGTTAAAAAAGATTTTTATTTAATTTTAGCACATATTTACAAATTATAATGCAAATATTGAAGTTTATGTCAGATTGTTGTGACAGATATCAGGTTTAAATATTTAACAATAGATGGGGCAGTTTTAATTTTTTGAACTAAACTGATAAAATACTGGTCAAATATTAAGAAAAACTAATAAACTTTATGTAATTTTAACGCAAAACTTTAAATTACATTAAATTATTCAATATTTCATGGTAAAAGATATATTTTTGCTAATTTTGCTAAAGTTTTCTTTACTTTTATAAACAAGAGATGGCACTACATGTGCTCATTCTAACACTTGATACAGAATATTCATACCGTATCCAGAGCTAGAATGGACTCATTCTGTGTTTGAAAAGTGTGTGTATTTGCTTACATTCTAAAGCAGTCGTAGAGAAAAACTGTTTTGAAATTAAAACAGACTCACAAATTTGTAATTTTTTTACCTTATGTCACCATACAAGTGCCTTAGCTACGGCTTGGTGGAAAAGTTTTGCCTCAGCGTCATTTACTAATTCATTTATACAAGTTAATTTAAAAATTCGTTATTAAACCATAACATACAAAATTAATAAAATATTTCGTTTAAATTTTTGACAGCAAGCATATTTTCTGGCGGCTGCTGTATACAAAAATGGAGACATTCTATACAGACATTTTTGTTTGGCACGTTTGGAAATGGTAGCAAAATTTTGACGAAAAACAAGGCCATCATGTGTATAAACATACGTATACTTATGCCCGAAAAGACCTAGTTTGCAGTTCTGTTAAAAATTAACAAATGATACACGGTTGTACTCAGAATTTAATTCTGAATCAAAATATATTTAATACATATATGTACAAATATACAGGGTGTTTCATTTGAAAACCAAAAGTTGAGGTAATTTCTGGCAAAACTGGGAGTGAAACAATAAATAAATAAATAAATTCGCCATTCTATAGCCAATGAAAAATTATATAAATCACCGAAGTTTCGTTTTTATTGAATGAAAATTAATCTTAATTTTAGGGGTGGACATAAATAAAACTCACCTGGTATAGTCGAAATCCCTCCACATCCCTGCGTAGACAACTACTCATACTTCTCTTAATCTTGGCACAAAAACATACGGTGTTTTTAATATAATTTTATAATTTTTGGTAAAATTTGTGATATCATAATGTTCCAAAGATATTGAATAAACTATAATTTAACAATTTTCTGAAGATTCTCTTCAAATCATCCTAACAGCTTGTCATAAATGTAAAGCACCCCGTTCCGCCCCTGATTCGCCTGATGCATTTTTGTAACAACCCAGGTCTTTTGTGGCATAAGTTCCTATAACTTAGTAACTATTTCTGGTTAGCCGCATTTCAATTATTAATTTTCAGCCTGAATTTATAAATATTTTGGTAAATAACATAAACATTTTCTGTTACTATCATAAAACATCAAGTTGATGATTTCAGCACGCTAATTAAAAAAAACTGCTGCCAACAGAAGAATACTTTCTTCTTCCTATACATACATGGTGAACTAAAATATTTTACATAGCCTAGATATATCTCCCTTATCATGAAAGATAAAAGCTTAACAAAGAGTGTTAAATGGGACCAAAAGAACTTTCAATAACCTTTGACTCACCGGGTCCACCCCTAAATTTGTTTTTCAAATGGTATAGTTCTCCGTATGAAAGAAAGTCTCCGACGAAAGGGGGAGGAATCATTGGCGCTCTCTTCTTTCCGTCAAGAGCGCTATAAGGCGTGCGTGCCTACATCGGGCCTCCCACAAAAAAAGTTTCCTTTTTACCAATCGATTCCATGTTAATTTATGTTTAGTGCATTTTTTATAGTGTATTTAATTATATTAGGGGCTGTCCATATATTACGTAACGCGCCTAGGGGGGGAGGGGGTCAGAGAAATTGTTACAGTTTGTGACAGGGGGGAGGGGGGGTCTAGGTAAACGTTACGTAATGGAATTTAATAAATTTAATGTTTATTTCCTAAGCTTGGCAGATGTATTTTTATTTCAACATAAATTACTATTTAGTGGCCCATAATTCCCCTTTTCACACAAAAATTGACGAAACTATGCATATTTAAATAATATTGTAATCAGTAAAAAAACTGTTGACATTGATACTAAAAAAAATCTTACGGCCCTGTTCTTGCGTGATCTTGCCGATGAACCATCGGCGATGATACATTTTCGCGCTGAATGTGTACTCACAGAACACCAATGTGTGTACTATTTTGTGTACCTGTGCATAAACAATATACGTGTTATATGTGACAGTGTAAAAAGAGGTACCTAGTATTTTTTCCCTGTATGATATTGATTATGAATATTTTTTTAAAGTTTGAGTGATTTTTTCGTTTAAGTACATTAAGTGCTATATGTATTATTATAATAAATATGTATCATTACACTGTCTTTTTACCGTCTTGCATTATGCGGAATTCTGTATCAAGATATGTTAGAAAAAAAATACAAATTTTTATATTGTTACGCGTTACACAGGGGGGAGGGGGGTGTTGGTAAATGTGACAGTTTGTTACACAGGGGGGGGTCAATTGCGATACGTAATATATGGACAGCCCCTTAGTGTATTATTTTATGGCAAACTTACCTGGAAAAATAATGTAAATGCAACCCACTGGTAATATTTTACTTGTTTAGTAGATTTGTTTCCTGTATTGACAACACCAGGATAGGACAGTGGGTTTTCAGGAACCTTCTTAAATGCTTCAGTTACAGTGAATGTTGAATGAATCCAGCAATACGTATTCAAAACATCCTCGGGAATATCTCTGGAATTAAAAAAATATATATGTGAAGATACGCATTCCATTATATACTATTCACAGTAAATGGTATATTGCATTTTCCCTACAAAAAAAAAATAAAAAAAAAATATTTTTTTTTTGTTTTCTTTTTGCGAAAACGAATTTTTTTTTAAAAAATGTTTTATATTCATTCGGCAAATATTTGAATTTAGTAAAGCTTTTTTTCAGAGGCGATAGAGGAAATGCGCCTAATTTCGGATGGTTTCCAAATTTCGGATAGTAGTGTATTTAAGATACTGTCTGCAAAGGTAAACAGAAACCTACTTTTATGTGAAGCCAAAAGTCAAACTAAATCCGTCCTGTAATATGATAACGGTAGAGCTTCTCCCCTTTAAATGGCAGCACAAATCGTTTATATTGCAAATGGCAGTTTTGTGCTCAGTTGCATTATTATGCTTGTTTATTTTATAAATAATCGTTATAAAAGTTCGTGATTCTGTCTTGGGTAAGTTATGATGTTAGTTAAGTTGATCCACTATTCATAATTAAGCAATTTGAAAACGTAAACATTCTACAAATTTCTAATCTAAAAAGCAGAAAGTTGCCTAATTTCGGATAGACCATTTTTGTGCATTTGATTCCCAATTTCGGATATCCGCAAGGTAATTATTATTCAGGATAACCAACCATTAATTATTATTTTTATAATGATACAACAAACTAAGATAAACAATTTTGAAAAAACGAAAATTACCTAAGATACTAAGATATTCGAAATTGGGAATCTAAAATTATAGTTCCTATAGTATTTCGTAGAAAATCGCTTAATGATTAAATTACGTCTTAAATGTGAAGGAATAACAAGAAACATAATCAATGGGATCCAGATCTACTCTTGAAAAATTTTTTTCGGATATGTCCGAAATTAGGAGCCCTTTTTCAAATGCACAAAAATGCGCTGATTTTTTTTAACCGTGTTTTTTGGAAAAATAAACTGTAATAAAATTGCTTTTATAATAAATCATGGTTCGCTATAATAAGTTGTATCTGGTTATATAAAAAAAATCAAAAAGTAATACCGAGTATTAAATATTGAATACATTGTAAATGGTATCCGAAATTAGGCGACTTTCCTATACCTTTTTTTAGTCATCAATTTATTTTTTATTTTTGACCATTATTCAACATTTTCACCAGTCACAGACCCCCCCAAAGAAATTGCTTAAATCCGGCCATGCAAATATTAACGTTGGGAACTCGGTTGGGAAGCAATTTCTCAATTTTGCATAGTTATGCAATGTACCTATTTTTAGATTAAACAGATTTTTATTGTTTTAATTTTAAACTGTAATTAGAATTGGAAAACCCATTATAGGTTTTCTAAGTTATTAATAATACATGTATGCATTTTAAAATATTTTCACTTTGGAGGAGTGCGTTTACTTTAAAAAAAGAAAATCTTAAACGTTTTTGTTTTTTTTTTTATTAAAATTAGATTTAAAAAAAGCCTGTTCCAGAACTCGCGTACCGAAATTTAAGAGGTGATTCTACATCCAAAAATATGAAAAAAAGTTTCTATAAAGGTTGGTCCGGAAATGCCCTAAGGGAGCTACGGCCCTTCGAAGATGACGTATTGAATGGGGAACAAAAAAAAGCACTAATAAAATTTTAATGCTGCAGGGTGATTCTTCATTTAAAACTGAGCAAAAAAGTATTATACACCAAAACACCTAAATTTAATATTAAAGGAGTAATAGCCTTTTAAAAAGTAACGTTTTTGGTGGCACAAAATGTTACTTCCTCTTAATTGCATTTTTTTTTATAACGTTTGCTCCTACAGTGTTACACTATATGATATTTTATATGTATTTTTACTCTAGAAATCTATATTTTTTACAACAAATCCAAAAAACATACACATAGAAAAGTTTGGGGCAAAAATGTTTTAAGCCTCATATATTTTGTCCGTCTGGGCACGCCTCTGGATAAATTAAAAAAATAAATTACCATAAACTTATTGCCCTTATTAATACTAGTATACATGCAAAAGCTCGCCGCTCTAGCTTAAACGGTACCCGAGTTATTAATTAAAAACCTTATTTTTATTACAATTTTAAAGGGTCCTAGATCCCTTAGGGCTCATTTCCGGACCAACCTTTATAGGAACTTTTTTTATATTTTTGGATCTAGAATCACCTCTTAAATTTTGGCATGCCAGTTATGGATCACCCTGTATACCGCGTGTTTGAGATTATTCAAAACGGAGAAAGCAAAGATCAAGGCTAACGTCTGTCACAGCCATTTATCTTAAATGTATTAACTAGAATCTATTCCAAGTAAAATTATATTTAAAATTTTTTTTTGCCAAAAAATAAAAAATTTAATTTTTCCGTTTTTTAATATCTCTATCAAGTTGGTTATCACATAAAAGGTCTCTCATGAAACCTTAAAATTTTGAATTTTATAAATGTATATAATTTTCTCTAAAAAAAATAATTTATTTTACAAACTTTAAAACCGGCTCTTTCCAAGACTTTATTATCTAGATAGATATAAAGATAACTTTTTACATTTTTTGTAATCAAGTTACCGCACTATGGACCCGAGGAGACTTTTTCGCGACCAACATTTGCTTTTTAGTGCAATAAAAACTTCAAACTGTTAGTCAGACATATTTTGTTTTGTTTTGTGTACCAGTGCGCCAACCTAATGATGTAATTACACAATATCAAACAAAGAAAACCTAATTTTTTGGAAGTTAAAGAATGTCATTTATTCTTGCCATTTGGCATACAATCGGCATCTTTATTATGGAACATTGTCTTACTGGGGTAATAAAAACTCTTCAAATTATACTATAATAATATTATGTACATTAAGAAATACTGTTCTTATATGAGCAGTACTCGGCGAATTTACAGTACTCGCATAGGCGCCCCGTCGACTCGAGCTTTGACGCGAGGTTTTAAATATTTATATTTTTATTTCTTTTTATCTTGATTTTTTTAATGATTCCATTTAAACGAGTAAGGTGGGAGAAAAAGTTATCGATAAATAAAAATTAAAAACTTTCGTATTCTTAAAAGATAAAAATCGAATCTCGATTTTTTCTTTGAAAAGCACCGATATATATACATATGTATAGTTAATATGTATAGTCAATATTGTTGTGTGTAACAAATTAGTCGTCAAATGTGACCTTTATAAAAATTTCCCTCATAATTCGGCAAGATTAATCCGTAAGCCTATGTTTCTGTGTTTATTTTCAACGTTGATGAGTCATAACTGAATTTACGCTGACTACTGTATATGAGTGACTAGATTTAAATTATACAGTGCGTGTCAAAAGTATATCAACTTGAAATTTGAAACACTTAAATAAAATAACTCAAATAATTTTTGGTATAGATTTCATAAGCTAAGGGGTACCCTAAGTTAATTAACTAAGTACAATTTAAGAACCCTAAGGTACGATTTAGGCAACCAAGCTTCCAAATCTTACCATTTGCAGACCTTATTTAAACATACATGTAGGTATAATATTGTTTATAAATGTCAGGTTTAGTTTTTTTTTTGTTTAAAAATTATTATACTTTAAATCAAAGAACAAACTCCAAAATGTAAACAATTACGAAAAAATTAAAAATATATGTTGGCCGGTATGATTATTAGCGACCTTCCCCTATTTTAATAAAACTAACCTGGTATGAATGCAATCGATGGGGTTACCCACGTATTGCCTAGTGGTGATGGCAATGGAGAATGTGACTAGCAGAATCACTGTAGCATTGGTGTGTAGTCGAAATATTGGTGAATCTGTTGTTATTTGATTTGTCTGAAACAAAAAATACTGCTACTAAAATCATAATTTTTTTTATACAGTGCCAGATTTTGGGAATTGCCCAATAAGGCAAACTAGGCAACTGCCTTAGGCTTCAAATTTTAGGATGCGGCAAGGCATATAAAAGCATGTAGTGCGCCTTCGCCATTTTTTAAAATTATATTTATACTATTCACAGCGCAAAAAAATTTTAGATATAAATTTGTTTAATGCAAAAATAAGCAACTTTTTTTTAATATCCGTCCGTCTGTCCTTCCTTCCGATCTCACGATTTTTGTGAACACGATATTCAAGAACGAATGATCCGATCTACTTGAAATTTTCAAAAAAATCAAGTTCTACAAGGGAAAGATCCCCATTGTTTTTAAAAGTAATCCCACTAAAAACAAAAAAGTTATTTGAGGTTCAATTTTCAAAAAAATCGAAAAAAGCTGAAAGAAAATTCCGAGGGGCTGACCGCGTCTGAAATTTTAAATTTGTACAAAAGAGTTCCTTTTTGCAAAGAGTTCCTCGGAGTTCCTCCGGAGTTCCTCGGAGTTCCTCCAGAGTTCCTTGGGAGTTCCTCCTGTGTTCCTTAAGAGTTCCTCGGTAATTACTGCCAATAAGGCACCAGCTTTTTTCCTGGCGGTTTCAACTTGGCGCCCCTAGAAGAAAAGCTTTGTCCCTGACGGTTACTACCAAACTTAGCGCCCCTTCAAGTAAAAAAAAAATGGCGCCACCGATTTACCTTCACGAGAAAAATCCTTTGTCCCAGAAAGTTTCTACCAAACTTCTTGGCGCCTCTTAAACACAAAAATTGGCGCCCCAAGATTACATTCAGGAAAAAAAAGCTTTTTTGAGTTCAGAGTTCCTCCATTTTGCAAAGAGTTCCTCCAGAGTTCCTCCTTTTTGCAAAGGGTTCCTCGGAGTTTCTCCAGAGTTCCTAGGAGTTCCTCCTGAGTTCCTCCAGAGTTCCTCCTGAGTTACTTTGGCTTGTACAAAAGATTTCCTCGCGGTCAGCCCCTCGGAAAATTCCGATTAACGTTACCAAACGAATGCGCATTTTTTTTCCTTATGGATGCCCCCCATCCCCCCTTAAAATGAAATAAATCCGCCTCTGCGATTACTTAAGTGTATATAATGTCAATATAATAACCTGTGTTAAAGTGTAAACATTTCTTAGTAGATCCATTCCTAAGAATCCGTCTTCCTTGTGCGACTTTCTGGAGTTATGCGGCCTAAACTCTGGATACGACCTCCTATACACCCTAGTTTTCAGGGACGTGTGAGGGCGATAAACCTTATCTTTATAAACTCTTTCACTTCTAACTCTTCCCATTTGGGACAGTACGAAACACAAAGGTCCATCACTCACTTTGTAGAAAGGGTTGTGCATTGGCAGCATCTGAAAATAGAATTAAAAGTAAATACACTGCCGTGTAAAAAAACTTTCCCATTTTTCACCTCCGCGCGTGAAATGGATTTTTTTTATTATAAGATTTACTTTCAGCAACCTCAAAAACCCCAATATACCAGTTTTCACTAAAATTCAAATAAAATTTGACATTCAAAATGTCACTTATGTGATATCAATGTTTTCAAAAAAGTGTGTAGATTCCAAAAATGTAAGGCGTTTAGATTTCGCACTTAAAATGTCGTTTTGTATGTCAAAAGTTGAGGTTCCTTAAGTCCATCATAGGTGCCAAATTTCAAAATTTTATCGTTACAAATACAGAAGTTAAGGGGCTGTACATTGGATCTGTGTCACCCGGTATATTGACTTACAAATAGAAAGAAATTTAAGATCCTATTATAGTGTAATACATACAAATGTACTTTAATTTTTGTTAAAAACACTACTTATGGTTCTAAAGTCACGCACTTTAATATTTAAGGCATATCCAGAAGCTTGCATAAGAACATAAAACATAAGAATGCGATGCCGTGATTGGCTTACAAGATACATGGCGGCACATCAAGCCAATCACGGCATCGCATTGTTATGTTTTATGTTCTTATGCGAGCTTGTGAATATGCACTTAAGGACGGATATAAAATTTTGCGTGTTTTTAACAAAAAGTGTAGGATAATAACTTCTGATATCATGAAATCGTAAGTTATTATCTTATGAATTCATATCGATTTGAAACTAAATATCCAGTTTACTTTTTACAGTGTTGTTTATAAATAATTATTATTATAAAATGTTAGTAACTATTACCATGCATTAAACAAACACTATTTTTAATAAAAAAATCATTTTGATGCGTAACATTCAACGATTTAATAACCAATGAGCCAGAAACTTCTTTCTTTAATTGTGTAGATTTTAATTTTAGGTTTTATAGCACTTTAAAACACTTGAAATAAATAAATTACTGGAATCATTAAAATTCGATTCAGAAAAAATAATTTGTTTTCAATATAAATACAGTGTGAAATTTTTAAAATAATAATTCCAATAACTTTCAAAATATTGTTTGGTCTGGTCGATTTTTATTTTGAGAGGGGCATGTTTTAACCTTCAACCACACTGGTCCTGTTTCAGGGGCTTAATTACAGTTGTCCGATAAATTTTTCTACAAAAAAGTTACACAGAAAAAAGTTTGGGACAAAAAACTGATAAGGCCCCCCGTTTAGCACACCCCTGTTTAAAATAAGTACATGAAAATAATATATAAAGGTGGGCCTTATTAAGATTAGTTCACATGCTAAAATCTGTTGCTATACCTCAAAGGGTTCCTGAGTTATTAAATAAAAACTGAATTTTTTAGCCACTTACAAAGGGCCCTTAAACATTTGTTTACAGGGCATTATTGTCTTATTTTATGATGTAAAATTTCAGACACTATTTCAAATACACCGTATGGGCCTTTTTGTCGGTAATTCTGCGTCAATCTCACGGGTTAGTCGAAAAATCTACAGGACTTTTTTAATGTTTTAAAAGATACTAAGAAAATGTTTTAAAATCTTAAACCAGTGGCTCATACATTTTCAGAGGATTACCAAACCTAATATTTTTTATAAAATTTATATTTTTGGTTCCTCATTTTGAGTTCCATTGACACCTTTTCCTTTTTTCAAAGTCAAAACTTTAATTATATCCGGTATTACCAAGAAAACGACTCAATACCCTGCGGATAGTGGAAACCCTGGCTTGCACTACCCGCATGGTTAAATAGCTCCATTTTTAAAAGGTCTTCTTTTAATTTTGAAAAAATAGTTTTTCAATAATTATTGTAATATTTTAGATTTTAAGCTTTCACGGCCATTAAGATATAAAGAACTTTCACTTTCGGGTTTAGACCGTGTTAATGGATTTTCACTTTCCGACGTTTCGTCTCTTACTACTAGAGACATCTTCAGGGATTAACGGTTATACCAAAAAAGACATTAATAAGACCATATACAAATACAGAAATCCCAGACCCAAACAACAGGACAATAGTGACAATGACAGACAGACACAAGTTATACTTCCCTATGTAAGCGGTACCACGGATAAAATAGGTAAACTTTTGAAGAAGTCAAATATTAAGCCTATATTTCGGTCCAACCAAAAATTAGGTCAATGTTTGACTTCAACAAAAGACAAAATACCCCTGAGTTCAGAAGGCGTATATAAAATACCCTGCTCCTGTGGTACGGTTTACATAGGTGAAACTAAGAGAAAAATTTCTACAAGACTTCAAGAGCATGAGCGCAATATAAGAAAGAAACAAATTTCCTTATCGGCATTAGCCGAACATGTACATGAAACAGGTCATAAAATCAATTTGTCTGAAACAAAACAAATATTAACAGAAAACAGAAAAATGCCAAGGAAGATACGGGAATCGATAGAAATCATCAAGCATCCTAACAATATCAATCGGGACACTGGTTACCACTTACCTGCAATATGGAAGTCTTTGATAGGAAAAACCTCGTCACGGGTGAATAACCACAACTCGTCATAAATAGTGACACAAGTTGATTCGAAACTTAGTTTCAGATTAATCCCTGAAGATGTCTCTAGTAGTAAGAAACGAAACGTCGGAAAGTGAAAAATCCATTAACACGGTCTAAACCCGAAAGTGAAAGTTCTTTATAAATTATTGTAATATTTTTTTAATAATGTTCCATTCAGAACACTTTAACGTTTCATTTTTCTTATAAATATTGATTAACTTAAAAATCACAAAAAAAACTAAGGCGGCCGCCTTTCGCCTCATTTCCCCTATTCTTTTTAAGTTAGTTTAAAGGTATTAAGCACATGTTGCACATGTGTCTAAATTAAATCTATAAAAAAACTATGTGGATTTTCTTTTTAATTAATTGGTAGAGTATTCAAAATATTTAAAAATAAATACTTATAATTTATGCTTACTTGTATAAACATGAAATATTGAGGTTATGTGGCTCATAAAGTGAACATTGTTTTGGAACTGTCAATTGTAATTTATGATCTTCCAGATGATCACTAATGATGATATTTTTATACATATTTTTAACACTTCAGTCACTTTTCAAAAATAAAATAAAAAATCGCGATTTAATTGAAATAGGTCACACTGAAAAACTGTAATACTGAAAAAACGCTAAAATGTGGCCCAACCACCAAGACCTATCACACCGCGTTGCAAAATGAGCGTATTTTTATTTTTACAGCATAAAATAAATCAGTCTTAGAGTGGACTGAATTATGCTAGAGATAACAAAGCATCTTAAAAAATATTTTATCCACAGCCGTGATTAAAAGACCTATTAATCACGAGTCTGTAAAAATAAATCGTTTAAAATTTAAAACGTTCATGGATAAAGTATAGTATTCTACTCGCGTATAATAGCTATTAATCATTCGGGTGATTAGGTCACTCGCCTTTCGGCTCGTGTCCCAAAATTCACCCTTATTAAGTAATAGCAATTATTATACGCTCATTGAATAATTATCCAAGGCCGTGATTAATAGGCCTATTAATCACGGGTCTGTAGAAAGTCCAAACCTTTTAAAACCCAAAACGGCTGTGGATAATAATAATAATAGCTATTAATCATTCGGGTGATTAGGCCACTCGCCTATCGGCTCGTGTCCCAAAGTTCATCCTCATTGATTAATAGCAATTTTTATATGCTTGTTGAGAAAAAAAAAATTATTTTCTCTTGGTATTTTAATATTACAGGTCCACAGAATCAAGTTTAGCGGCATTTAAAAGATTTTTAGCCTGCCGTAATATTTAAGTGAGCCCTTAATCAAGTTATCTGGCTTATCCGAGTTATCCGATCATTTTCTACAAATTTGGTTGGTATTAGAACCAAATAATTATTATTATTTAATTTTTTTTAGAAATATTGAAATATGTATATATTTAAAATGTTTACTATTCTTTAAAACTACTTTTCTTTGATTAACCTAGTCGTCCTACCAACATGTCTGTAGATCTATTCTTGACCAGCCACTGCATATGCGAAATATTTTTGCAAATGGACAAGAATGGAGCCCCTGATCAATTTCGTTTTGTTAGCTCTGTTTAGAGCCACATATCGGGAGGAAGTCAACTACGAAAATCTAATCTTTTTCACGTCTTTATAGAGAAAAAGAAATAATTTATCCAATACATACAGATAATAAGACAATTATCAGCTTTATTTTAAATAGATAATCTCAATAATAACCCCCACGTGGCTTTTACTTTATTAAGTGGATAATTATTTATTTTAACCACTCAACTGTCACTTGTCAAATTATTTTCTTGTTAATTTCATTAAAATTTTTAATAAAAATATGAATTCCTAAGCTATTTATTGGATAAAACCTTGTATGGCACTCATGGGTAAACCGATATTGCCCTCTCGAAAATTAACCTACTTGGCTGACGCCTCGCAGGTTAATTTTCTCATGGGCAATATCTTACTTTACCCACTAGTACCATACATAACTATTATTTATTTATTTGTTTTGTAAAACTAAACTACCAAAAAAGCAGCAGTATTTTTTTGATCCATCCTAATATGTGGACTAGGCGGTTCTCACATCAATTGGTTGCGGATCTTTTTCATAAATTACTATTACAAAAATATACACAACAATCAGACTGCTGCCAAGATATTTTAAGGCAACATACGATATTTAATGCATAATTAGAATATTAAACCTATCACTAACTCCAAACACATTTTATGAGTTTATTCTAAATTTATAAATTGAATACCACAGTTTTTATAGGTCAACTATTTGCCATTATTAATGGCATAATGCATTTGGCAGAATGCATTCTGCCTGAAAGCAAACTACTACTGACTTCACAAAAGACTTTGACTCTAAAAAAACTACGTTTATTGTAGAAACTTGACTATTTTGATATTATAATTAACAACTTGAATATCACTATTTTTATAGTGAACTATTCTGCCTGAAAGGCAAACTACTACTGACTTTTAGTCCTGTGAAATTTACCCTAAAAAAGGTCCGGTAGTTCTAGATTTTTTATGTTGTTTAGGTCCTTAAGATAGTGAAAAATACAAGTTTTCGTCACCCCACCCCCTGTGCTCCCACCGCTATCTTGAAAAAACCTCCGAAAATTCGCACTTTTTCGCCTATAACTCCGTTTCAGTACACTTAAGCGCAGAACAAGTTATTTACGATTTTGTAGAAGACAACATGTTCTTCAAATTTAATACCATAAGTTTATTCTACCATCAAAATCAGCGGAGCTATGAACGCCCAAAATGGCTCACATATAGACCGTGTCAAAAGTCCGGCCCCTTTAACTATTGAACGACAAATAATATAACCCAAATAATTTTTTGTTATATATTTTATATTTTTAGGGGTCGCAATGTAGACGGGGGCAAGGGGGGACATTTTTTTAAATGTAAATTTCTTTAACTAAACATTTTTTTTGAGAAATGGCGATAAAAATGGTTTTTCACTTCATGATGCAAATACGTTAACTATAGTTTTAGACTAATTTTAAATGATAAAATAAAATTTTACAAAAAAAACAAAAATCGCACTTTTTAGCAATGTATTACACGAACCCCCTTACTTTAAAAAAAAATCTTCCCCCTTGTCTACATTGCACCCCCTAAAATTATAAAATATATACCAAAAAATTATGTGGGTTGTGTTATTTACGTGTTTCAAATTTCAAGTTAATATCTTGAGTTTTTTAAAAGTTAAAGGGAGGGAAGGTCTGTGAGCCGTGTTTGAGCGTTTATAGCTCCGTTGCTTTTGATGGCAGAAAAAAGCTTATGGCATCAAATTTAAAGAAAATTTTGTCTTCTACAAAATATAAAACAACTTATTTTTCGCTTAAAGGCACTGAAACGGAGTTATAGGCAAAAACTGAAAAACCGGCCAATTTTTGTCAGTTTTTTCAAGATGGCGGAGGGAGACTTTTTTACTGGCATGCAAAAATGTGCAAAAATAGGCATTTTCTGACCTTTAATTGTTAATATCTTAAAAGCCAGAACAAATCCATCGCAGAAAATACATAGGTTTTGCTTCTATACACCCGTACTACCTGAAAAACTTGACAGACCTCTGGTTGAGCCAGAGTCATGGCAAAACTTTCATGTCCCTGGACTAAAAGGGCGACGCTAGGCACTCAAGCTACTATTTAACTAAACAATATATCAATATCTTTATTAATAAGCGAGAATTTGTACACATACATATTTAAATTTTTTTTTCATCATGGACAAGAAAAACATAGTTTTTTTACTCGAAAGGACCCGTAGTAAAAAGAAAATGTCTATTTTCTCAAAATAGTGTAGTGTAAATAAAACAAATATTATTAATAAAATGTTTATTAATTAATATACAATAAACCTATCTTAGATATATTATAAAAATTTAAAATCTAAAGATCTATTTCTTTAAAACTATCAAAAATTGTAGACCTGTACAAAAATTGATGTAAAAAAGTATTATAATATAATGGATATTATAATCTTAAGTCTGTTTTTTCTAAGGCAAATTTATTTTATGTGGCATTTAAATTTGCCAGTAGATCACAGATTTTTAAAATATCATTTTATTGGAATTTGGGACTATTCTAACTCGCGGTTAGGGTAAAATACGTTTTTTTTTTTTAATTTAAAGTCCCAGCTGTAAAAAATACAAAAAAATTTCTGCCAAATTTTATCTTTTAAGTTAAAATTGATAAAAAATAAATACTGTTTTTTTTATCAAATAACCATGCATCGTATAGTAGCAAGGTGTCGTACCCCTATTTTTAGACGGACCAGAGACGTCTTTGAAAGACGTCTCAAAGACGTCCTAAAAATGACGCTGGCCGAATTAAGATGTCTTCAAGACGTCTGGAAACTGACGTCATTAGGCTGTGACATTTTAACGTACATGCGACGTCAGTTACGTCATTAATATGATGTAAAAGCGACGTCTTTAAGACGACACCTAGCTACCTGAGCTGGACCCATGGGACAGTGTAACCCCAAACTAGTAATTTAGTGTAGCTTTCAACGTGTTAAATACCTTTATTTTCATGAAAAAAATTAAAAGTCTTTTAAGCTGTAGTGTTAAATAATAGTAGTTTTCGTAACGAGTAAGCGACTTTAGTACTTAGTGCACGAGAATGAAGTTTTTTTGACGACGGGAAGCGAAGTCAAAAACAAAAAATCATTCGAGTGCACTAAGGACTGGTCTCAAACTAGCTGCGAACAACATTTTTCGTTCAATCTACAGTCTAGACTCTTTAAAAATGTATATTTTAAAGAATTGCCTGTGTTTAATTTTGACATTTCAAAATTTTATAAACGTCAAATGACTTTTGTCAAAATGAAAGCTATGTGTAATCGTTTGGATAAATGAGTGTGCATAGTTGTCATTTCATTCAAATGTGCACTATGTACTCGTGCGATAGAAAAATATCCTAACGAGGATATATAGTGAACATGCATTTTTCTTGTATTTTTTCGCGGGTGAGCTTAAATCGTGTTTTTTGGAATACCCTACTCTCGATGCACTATAACCAATTTTTTTTCGACAATTTTTTCAGTTCAGTCCTTTATTCCATAAGGTTTTTGTTTAAAACCAAAATGGAAAAAATATTCTTAAAAACTCATTAAAAGGATCCTAGTTCCCGTAATATAATATAAGAAGCGATTAACAGAAAATACCTAGATCAGGAAAAATCTATTTCTCAAAAAAAAAAAACGGATATATTTAAAAAATCTGGAATGTTTGTGAAAAAGATGGAATTTTTATGATTCAAAGAGTTACAACAAGAGGCCTCGAGGGTGTTTTAAAATTTTAAAATCAACAATTTTTGAAAAATTCCGATTTACCTATTATAAATGTTTAGAAAACATTAATATTATTGAATAGCCTAAAAAAAAACACAAAAATTCGAAAAATAATTGGCCATAGTGTACCGTAAACAATAAAACAAAAAAAAATATTAATTATTTTCTAATTGTCATATTATTTATTGCCTTACTAGTTCATTTGTAATTTATTATTTAAATAATAAGTAGATTCAAAATAAGAAACACCGGGGCCGTTGCGTGACTTTTTTAGGTAAGGTAAGATAATTTTTTTTCCTGGTAAGTTTGCACCCACCTTAAGTCAGTTGATGACCAAAAAAAAAGTTAGCCAGCATTAAATAAGCCCTTATTTATTCCAATGAACTAGAAGAGTGGGGGGAACAGGATTCCAATACAAATAAGTAGTGACACTACGTTGTCAGCCATTAAACGCGTTCTTTACTTTAGGGGGTTCAAATTTTTGACACTAGGTGGTGCGATTTGGTAACTTAATAGGGAATTTTATCGTAATAGTTTTTTTTTTTAAACTCCAGCACGGAGCGCTGCATTTAGGCGCTTGTTAAACCACAATGGCCAATCCTAAGATAAAAATTCCCTATAAAGTTACCAAATCGCACCACCTAGTGTGAAAAATTTGAACCCCCTAAAGTAAAGAATGCGGTTAATGGATGTCATTCATATTAGCCACTCGTTCAGACACCATTCCTGTTCCCCCACTCCTCTAGTTCATTGATTTATTCCCCCAAGTTTAAAAATGAACTAAAAAAGGTAAAAAACTGACAGTCGCCTCGTTGTCTTACCCCACCTCTTGGTGCTGAAAAACACTAAGTAGAATCAAAAGCATCAGACCATAAATGGAATGTATAAAATTACACTGTGCGACAAAATCGAGGTTGATCCTTTAGGCAAGAGATCTGTCAGCGTCATTAGAAAATATAGGTCTAATATAGTCCCCAAGGGGTTTCGCTGCTTTAGGTCATTTAAGCGATTTTTTTTTAATTTAAAGTTTTCAGCTCACGCTAATATACAAGATCCATTTTTCAAGTTATAGTTTCATAACTTTGGAAGGTGAATTCCTATCAAAAGACATGAAAAACTGTTAATATAAACTTATGTCCAAAAATGCTTCATAAGGGAGCTACGGTCCTTCAGGCTCGCAAATTAGATTTTCGTTTAATATCTCAGGAACCCTTTGAGCTACAGAGATGAGTTTATGCATGTGTTTTTATATCAACAAGACCTATATACTATTCGTATGTTTTAATTTTAGCCAAGGGAGGGTCAAACGGGAAGGCCCAAGCACTTTTTTGCCCAGTTCTTTTTTCAACGTAACTTTTTTGCTGTTTTTTAGTTTGAATATGATCCTATACATAAAAATACATAAAAAAGGTCATAGGATATAAATATCTCAGACTCACTGTTTACGAGAAAAATTCAACTAAAAAGTCCAAAGCTATTGGAAACTTTAAATTAAAAAAAAAACGCTTAAATGACCTAAAGTAGAGAAACCCCTTGGGGACTCGACTATAGTGGTCCTAAATTAAGTACTGACGTAAACAGATCTCTTGCCTAAATTTTCTGTCGCACAGTGTTATTATTAGAAACTTAATAATTTTGTCATGGTTTGTAAAAACATTTAAAAAATATATTACTACTATAGTGTATGGGGTCAAGCCCCCCCCCCATTAACGGGTTGAAATATAAAATTCCTTGAACCATTTAAACAGGATAATAAAAATTATCTTTTGGTACATAGGTAATATTTTTAACCTATAAAATCTGAGCAGCGATTCGGGCCAGGGTTTGTTTTAAACAGAAAGTGTGATCGTGTGATAAATTAGCTTATAAAATTGTATATTCGACCATATGTTTATATTTTTTTATTTACGGGCCCAAAAAATTGTTAAAAATATAAAATTTCCTCCAAATAATTAATTTCATAATAAAAAAACTTAAGACATACTTTTAAACTAATTAAAAATGATACAAATAAAAAATTAAAAAAAAAAACTCTGAAAATCGAATTTATTAGCATCGTGTGATAAATTAGCTTATAAAATTGTATATTCGACCATATGTTTATATTTTTTTTATTTACGGGCCCAAAAAATTGTTAAAAATATAAATTTTCCTCCAAATAATTAATTTCATAATAAAAAAACTTAAGACATACTTTTAAACTAATTAAAAATGATACAAATAAAAAATTAAAAAAAAAACTCTGAAAATCGAATTTATTAGCAAAAAATTTGATAATTCAACACCTTTTAACTTTTTAATTTAAAAAATAAATGTTCGAATAGAAAATGTTACCTATGTACTTTAAAATGATGTATGAAACGACTCCCTTTCTATTTAAAAGTTCCCATCTACGTCCCCTGTCCACATGTTAGAAGCTAAAAATATCAAATATATGCGAAAACATAGCTTAGGGAACGTTCAAGTATTACGTAACGCAAAATCAAAATTCATACACTTCATACCTCGGTTCTCGCCTTATTCAAGGCTGTAGAGGTTTCATATTTTGGCTAGCCCCCTAACACACCCCCTATTAGGGGGGGTAGCCAAAATATGAAATCTCTATAATCTATAATAACGCGAGAACCGGGGTATGAAGTGTATGAATTTTGGTACAATTTGCGTTAAGTAATACTTGAACGTTCCCCTATGTTGTCTTATTTGAGTGTTTAAAATTTAAAGTTTATATCTCAACTCGTTTAAAAATAAAGAGGCGCACTCTTTGTTGCATGTGCAACTTGCACAAAAATAAATTAAAAACTTATTCTTATTAAAAACTAACAAATATAATCAACGGGAGTTACTAGGATTTATTTCAATTTTCTTAGCTAGTTCTGCAATAATTTCACTATAAATAATAGGATCCATATTTGTTCCTAACATCATAAGAACCCACCAATCGCCTAAATCCACCTTTCTCGTAAGGGCTTGGCAAACTTCGATAGGAATACCCCTATGTTTCGCATGCAAAATTTTCGGCCTCACTTTGGGACACGCAATAATTATTACCCTGTATGCAACCAAAATGGTCAATAAAGTGGCTAATATCATAAACCAGAACCATATAAATATGTATGTTTTTTCGTTGACAATGTTTAGCGGTAAAATACATAAACTGTCGTGTTTTTGTATAGAACCGGAAGCACCAAACTTGTGGAAGATACATTTTGTTACTCTGGGGAAGATGTACACCATTGGGTCTATCCTGTCTTCCTGAGCTTGCTCGGAAAAATTCATTACTCGGAGACCGTAAGATAAGAATTCGCCATCGAAGAACTTGTTCATGACGTAAAGTTGTAGGATGATGTTGATTAAACATAAGCATTCGCATGCCCAGTATCGCAGCGCATAGAAATTATGTCTCTGAAACAAAAAAGAAAGATATTAAATATCTAACAATTTTCAAAATTTAGTAATTAGGAGTTAAACCGCTTATAAGTTATAAAATGACAAATATTTTTTTCTATTTTGCGACTCTTATAACTTATAATAACATGCATTTTGCGTGTTCTTATATGCCTATAAGAGGTTTGTACTTTTTTTTCTTTTGGGTTGGCAATACAGGACAAAAGACAATCGCTTGGCGTTTTCCATGCAAATGTCAGCACCGGTTTTAAGTTTAGTTTTCTACGAAATTGTGTTTTAAGTTAATTTTTACCGTCTTAAAATTGTGGCTTGCAGTGGCAAAGATAAGAGCTGACTATAAAATATATTAAAATATCGTTTGTTCTATGACTTTCAAACATAGCGAAAATTGTAATGCCAACCCAAAATAAAAATCCCTAAATCGGGCATCAATTTAAATGTAAGTTTTTTTTAATTTTAGAACAAAATAGAAAAAATAGTATAAAAATTGCCCTTAAAGAGCCCTAGCTTCCTTAGAAAGCAATTTAGCCCCACATTTCATAAAAACTTTTTTCTCACTTTTGACATAAAGACGTAAAATGTGTTACCTAATCAATTATTTTTAATAATATCTCCTATTCTTTTTTGTTTTTTTATTAAAACATTTTTTTTCTTAAAAACACACGATATTTTTTTAAGTTTAATCTTAATATGATTAAAGATCTCTAAATAATATAGTTTATCCAATACATACAGATAATAAGACAATTACCAGCTTTTTTTTTAAATAGATAAACTCAATAATAACCCCCGCGTGGCTTTTACTTTATTGAGTGGATAATTATGTATTTTACCCACTCAAATGTCACTTGTCAAATTATTTTCTTATGTCATTAAAATTTTTAATAAAAATATGAATTCCTAAGCTACTTATTGGATAAAACCTTGTATGGCACTCATGGGTAAACCGATATTGCCCTCTCGAAAATTAACCTGCTTGGCTGACGCCTCGCAGGTTAATTTTCTCATGGACAATATCTTACTTTAACCACTAGTACCATAAATAACTATTTTCTTTTAATTGGGTTATTTTGATGTAGCACTTAAAAGTTGTTTGTAAAAAATTCAAAACTGTACAATTTGCAAATAAAATTGTCTTACTCAAACCATGTATTGCAAAATAAGCAATATCATATCTTAAGGTTTTAATGCTTGTTAACAATTTTTTTTGTTTGGCATTGGCACGCTTTAGATAAAAAATATTTTGTTGCAATTTTGTCAACGACTGCATTTTTTAAGAAATGCAGGTGTTCAATTATTATTAATGTCACATTAATAATGTGTCACGCTATAGCGCTATTCATCTGGAGTTTACTCGAGCGAATGATACTTTTACATCGGCACTTACTGCTACTAAGAGTGCCGATGTATTAAAATCTTCGCCGAAAAGTCAAAATCTTTAACCACGTTTTTTTTTTCACATTTTTCTTCGTTTTAGACCATTCTGAGTCGAAATCAGTAAAAAAAAAATTGCGTTCGTCTGTCTGTCTGTCTGGGTGTAAACTCTCTAACTCCATTTCTACATGAGATATCAATTTGCGGTTTTTTGCATATTGTTTCTTATCGTATTCCGAAGATATGATTAGATTTTGGCGGTAAACGATTGAGGGTAAGGGGGTAAAAATAGGGTAAAACTCCTATTTTTAGCGTTTTTTGTTTATAATTAAGGCAATTATTATTGTATTTGGTTAATTTAGCACTTAATAAAAAGATAATTTTAAATTGGTCAAAAAATTTTATAAACAACGTTTTTCTAAAACGCATTGTTTTCGAGATATTGGCGTTTAAAGCAGTAAAAGGTTTTTTTAGCATATCTCACATATTTATAACCCGATTTCAAAAAATTATATTTTAAATAAAAGCTCTTTTTAAGCCCTATAAAAAATGTTATATACAGTTTTTTGCTAGAATATAATGTTTTAAAGATACAGAATTTAAAATCAAACAAAACACCTAGCTTGAAATTTGAAAACTAGATGGCTCCAGTGTACAATAGTGTCGATGTTTTGACAGGGTGCTTGCAACGTTTCATCTAGTTGATATAATATATTTATATTGGCATATTATGCCAAATAAATACGAATTTGAAGTAATATAATCATTTTTGTGGTAAAAGGTTTCTCTCTTCTTCTCTCTTAAGAATTCTCTTCTCGTCTCTCTTCTTCTCTCTTAATAATTCTCTCTTACTAAAAATGGACAAGTAAAAGAATTTGGGCCCCGTATCTGTTTCTAGCTGAACAACATTATTATAAGAAGTTTTTAATAAATTATGATCAATTGAATTAGAAATCATTTTAAGGTGTTATTGAGTTTTATAATGTCATTGGTGGAACATTATTTTTTTGAGAAGTTATATTTTTCTTCTATTTGGTATGATAATATTCATTTTTAAACAAAGATGGTTAAATGTATGGATTCACACTATGTGTAGATGGTGCAGGAGATGGAAGAAAAATGGAATGAAATTTGTGGTTATATATAGTAGTAGTAGTGATATAAAACACCTCATAGGTATCTAATGAGTATAAAAAAATAAATAAATAAAAATTATTAAAGTCACATTATTAATATGTTTTCCATTATGCGTGTCATATCAAAAATAATATTTTTACAAAAAAAAAATAAAACAACAAGTCACGTTTCCGCTTATGGCATTTTATATATCATTAGATTAAACCTTGTGCTATATAAATACGCTTAGTAATAATTTCAATTAATATTCTATTGAATGAGAGTACTGTTTTGGTTTAATAAACCTACAAATTGCAATAACATTTATGTACTCATATGAGAAAAATCTCAAGTACCATCGTTTTCATAATAAACGCTTAACCTAAAAATGTTACAGATTATATTGAACTTTATCAAGGTCTCTTTGACATTTATTTGTCAAATATTATTATGACATTACTTGTCAAAATAATTCACATTAGTTATGCCGCAGCTTAAAAATTATCAAAAATGTATTATAACAGCAAGAATAAATGACGGGATAAGTGTACGTGAAATAGCCACTGAATTAAATGTTGCAAACAGCACTATAATGCGAGCAAAGAAAAAACTTGAGGAAACTGGACAGATTAGCAGAAAGCGGGGTTCTGTTCGAAGTAGAATGAGTAGTGCAGAAGAAGATATGCAATTAATGAATTATCTGCGGGAAAACCCTTTCCATACCGGAATCAGAGCGAGGGAAGAAACGTAACTTTCCTGGGTCATAATGCTGAAGAATTACGACAGGCCATCATTGAGGCTTGGCACGCAAAAATTACACCAAATTACACAAACCAACTGTTAGAATTACAAAGAAGATTTTTTTATTTTTGATATCTTAAAATAAGTCACTCTTGATGATGTTTTTTTTTTCTTTATATTTTTGAAGACACTATTTTGAAGAAAAAAACATTATCCCATGAACCGTAAGAGTTGTACAAAAAGCGCTTAGTGTTTTGGGAGTTTAAAATCAAGCAGGGCAAGTTATAAAGAGTGACTTTTTTTGAGATCAAATCAAAAATAAAAAATAAATTCCTCTTTGTAACTCTATCTGGAGACATACTGTATAAATATCATTTATAATAAAATTTATAATAAAATATGCTTAAAGACAGTTATAGGACTTGCACTATATAATATAGACTGTACTTTAACCTTACTTAATTATTACGGAAAACGTCAGTGTCAATCTTAGTAAAGTACATATACCACAACTAAAAATTTAAAATGTTGGGGTACCTCAGGGTTCTGTGATGTGAGCGTTTTCTATGAAAATGATGGTACTACACTCGCCAAAAATAAGTAGGACAGCTGATTGGTTCAACCTTGAAATTGAACCAATCAGTATTTTAATTAAATTTAAATTAAAATTAAATTAATTAAATTTTAAATTTAAATTAATTAATTTAAAATTAATTAAATTAAAATTAAAATTTTCTGAATTTTAGACCGCTTTACCTGGTTCTTTTGGCACCCCCAGCACCTTAATTTTATTTCAGAACTGGGGTATCGGGTATAAAATGGTACCGTTGAAGTATTCTCGTTAATTTGGTATAGGTTTCATACGGAAAAATTATGTTTTCAGAAAGTTATTAACGATAGCATCAAAAGGTGTACCCCGTAATGGCCTTTTCCAAGGAGCTCAGACAAAATGATGCTATGTCGCTTACGCCCTTATTGTTTATCGAACCCAGACTTGTGATACATCAATCTCTTCGTCTTGTCGTGTAGATTCGATTTCTGGTCAAAAATCCCGCCTAGAGCCTAATTTGAAGGTAGCATCGAAAAATTAATTAATTTTAAATTAATTAAATTTTAAATTTTTAAATAGGCCCTTAATGGTGTAAATCAACGGACTAAGAACTCTTCTTTCTAGAATAGGCATACCGTTAAAATAAAGTATCGCCAACATCTCGGTTTGTTTGTAAACAAATAGTAGGTATATTCAGGCCTGAACAATAACAATTACCAGTAATTGTTATTGTTGTCTCTGTTAGAACAAATATGTGCGAGTAAGACAGACCAATGTTTATGTTGCCGACGTTTTTGTCAGTTTTTACGAATGAAATGCCTATTCTAGAGAGAATAGTTATTAGTTCGTTGGTGTAAATAAAAGTTTATTTCTTCTTCTACTTCTAATAATGAATTAACTGTATGGAGTGTTGTCAATATCAATTTTCACAAGTATTTGCAATAGGAAACGTCGAGGGTTAATAAATGACGGGTCGTTTACATAACCTCAAATAATATACCTTACCTAACCGTCAAAATATTATATACGCATAAGACAGGATCTTTTTGTCAAAATTATTGTCAACACATAACCTAATATTAACCCGTTCAGTCACGCTCTTTTCCCTTTGGACAAAAATTGACATTTTTAGGAAATATTTAAATTTTTAAACTAATTTTCTCGCTTATTTTAAATGTTTTATGGTGCTAAATACTTTTTGTAGAAAGTCTATGAGCCCAGTTTATCAATGTACAGTTAAAACTTTATCTAAAAGATAAAGTCTCAGTTAAGAGCAAATTCTGGATTTTGGTTGGAGTTGGAAATTTATCTGCACTTTGATAAACCCAGCCTGAGTCAAAGTATCATAATTTTTTTAAATTTAAATAAATGTCAACAAAAGGCTAAAAGGTTGATTTAAATTGTTAAATTATCAAAAAAATGAAGGAGTCGTTGCCGAGGTCGTTGCTAACTTCTTGTCCCACTTTTTTGTGGCAAGCGTAGTACCATAGTTTGACGGTCATAGAAATATCCAAGAGACCATCAAATACATATAAAGTATAAAACACCGTTTCAAAGAAAAAAATTCGTAATTTATCACTCTATTTTATTAATATACCTTTACGTGTCCCATTAAATATTCTACAATTACTTTTTTCTTAGCATCCTTCTCGTTTTTGTGGCAAACTCCAATATTGAGTCCCATAACCAATTGTCTCATCAGTCCATTTTCAAACAAATCCCAGAGCACCTTCGGCACGTAACAAGCTAATGCCTAAAATGTCAAAAAAATAACTTTGAAAAATAGCCTGGAAAATAGGAGTCGGTTTTACAACTTTCTCAAATTGATCTGAATAAATCCCTTAAAGGTCCAGAGTTTTTTGAAAATTATCAAAGTTTTAAGGCGACCCAGGGTCGTAACTAGGTTTGGACTTTTTCCAGGGGGGCATAGCCCCCCCCCGGTTTGCACCCCCTGGCGTTTTCTCTGAGCCCACCCTGGTATTTTTGAAGTCACCTACCTTTGGGCGCCAATTTTTTATGCAGGGTAGAATTTTTTGGGCGCCAATTTTTTTTTGTAGGGGCGTTATGGAGTTAGGGGCAAAGCTTCTTTTTTTTTAAGGTAATTTTTTGGGCTTTTTTTTTTGTAGTGTGGAAACCGTCAGGGACAAAGCTTTTTTTTTGAGGGTGCCACCCTGGTGGCTGAGCCCCTCTAGATTTTTTTCTGGTTATGGCCCTAAGGCGATAAGGCGATCAAAATAGTAGGGATGGTATCCCAGCTAATACAGAATTCAAACTAAACTTTTTTGTTATTAACTTGTTAATGGGACCAATCAGTCACTTCCTAAAAAGGGATGAAGATTTTTTTGAGCTTTTTCAGCAAAACTATAAATATGTCTGAAGATTTTTCTTCGGGAAACAATACATTATAATGCATTTTTACTGAATTATAAATAATTATTTATAATTCAGTATTCTTGTTTAGGTTATAAACGAGGTTATAAGTTATAATGTATAACAAACAATGGTCATTATACTAACATTAATTTTAATATGGTTTTTAAATTACCTTGTATTATTTATGTAATTTGTTTAATTATTAGGTTTTACTAAAAACTTTCTAGTAATTTGGAATAATTTTGCAAAAATAAACGAATTAAAATTAAATGTGCCGAAGTTTTGATAAGGTAGTTGGATACACGTGTGCAACATAGGGAACGTTCAAGTATTACGTAACGCAAATTTTGATCATTTTGGACTCTTTTTTTTCAAGTGTTTCAACTTCTTGACATTTTAAAATAGGGCCTTATTTAACATGAGCTTATTTTGTCGACGCATAACGCAAGGAACTGCAATTCTTGAGAATAAAGATAAACCGAGATAAGCAAAGTTACCAATATTGGTATTGCTATTGGTATTGCTTATCTCGATTTATCTATGCCGAATAAAAATGTCAGTTTATTATACGTATGCACGTAAAGTTACGTATAATAAACGTTCAATAAGCGGACCTTTATGTTTATTGGGATTATTAAAAAAATACGACTTACTACAACATTTTATTTATGTTTTAAATTGGAATATAAGTCTATAAAAGCCTTAACAAGCCAACGAATTATTTATTAATGACAATAACAATATTATTGTGTATCCTTGAAAGGAATCCCCATATAGGAGTAAATTATTAAAGGTACAACTTTTTAAATATAATTAAGTTACGCCTTTATATTGTAGATCGTTGCGGCTGTAGGCTATAAGAACTCGTCTAGAAATATATATTATAAGGCGTAACAAAAATTTATGAATATTAATTAATTAAACCCAAGTATTTTTTTGATTTGTTTTATTCCTCCTCGATCCCTTCCATTTAAATCGCAACAAAAATCTTAATCTCCTTATACGCTATAAGGATCTTTCGCGGTAATAATACAGATGCGGTAACACCCCTGCGTGATAATAATTTGGGTGTTAATAAATTGCACTAAAAATAACCCCGCGTGGAAACTATTTGCGCAGTAACGTTGCGCAGAAATAAACGATGCGTTATAAATTTTTGTGGTAAAAGACGGACACATTTTGGTAGTACCTATATATATTTTATAGAATATTATCAAAATCTATAAATTTTAGAAATAAAGGCAGTATTGTCTTATAAATATATTTTTTTTTTAATTTTGTGTTTAAAAGGTACAACTTTAGAAAAACTTTAGAAGGTATGTAGCTATACTTTGTTCTTACCTGAAAAAAGAGCACGAAGCACACCCATTGGTAATAGGTGTAATATTTCTGGGCATAAACGTCATCGAAATCGTTCGCTATACCGGGATGGGCAACTTCTTTTCCAACCTAAAAACAGAAAAACATTTTTTTTCAAAGATTATAGTTTAGAAACGATACCCTAAGAAAATACACGACTAAAAAATGACTGGAACACGACTATAACACGACTCGTCGTGTGTTTTTCAGTAGTGATTGCGTTGGGAAAATATTGCTGCAAAAAAAAATATTTTCAGCTATGTTTATTTAAATAATAAAAGTATTTGACAAAAATTGAAATCGCTTACGAAGCCGTCCAAGCAACCATTCACACGCCTACTTTGTTAATGTCCAAAATAAGACGACCGTAATTTGGGACATTAACGAAGTAGGCGTGATTATATCGAGTATCATGGGTAGTACCTATGCTATACGGTGTGTCATAGAAAAAACTCCGTATTGTGATGTCAGGAAAAACTTGAAGAAGAAGATGAATTACTTTATCTTAGTGAGCGATTTCAATTTTTGTCAAAAACTGTTTGGAATGTCCCAAAAGCAACCTAAAATCAAAAAATCCGGGGCGGTTTGACTTTCCATTTAATTTTGTTTAAGGCTACCCGTGATGTATCAATAATAATAAAATGAACATTAAAAAATTGTTTGGGGTTTTATAAAAAAAAATGTTATTATAACGCTATACCTTATAATTATTGCTCTGTAAGAAATCATAACCTTTCATTATAAAACTATAAACCAGAAATTCGTAGAACAGAAAATCCCACTATAATTAAATCAAATGGGCAATAAATTTTGGTGTAGGTACATGTAGGTATAATTTTAAAGAAAAATATTTCTGATTTATGAAAACAATTAAAACATAAACCTTAAACCTATTTCTGTTATGTTAAGAATCGATTAATTATTATTAATAATCGATTTAGTATACACTTAAAGGTAGAATTCATATCAGCTGCACATCTTTTACTCAATAGTCAGCGCTACATTTAGATTAGACAAAGAGAGAATATCTAAAGAGAGAGAGAGACAAAAGCATAATTATTGTTATGTTTTAAAATAAAATTATGCATGTCTTAGGTAAAAATAAAATTTCAACTTATATTTTAAATTACATGACGGTAAGATATTTGTTTTTTAAGTAAAAAAATACTTTTTTTCATCTTTATAAAACTTATGTTATGTTAAGTTTGACAGCACTTGATAATATGCCGTTATGTGTAAATATTTTGTACTATTTTTTGTGTTTAGTGAGCTGTTTTAGGTATTTTTAAGTAATTTTGCATATAATGCACACTTTTTGTTGCACTGTGATGAAATCAAAAAATAATATTTTTAGGGAATTTTATTTTTGGGTTGGTGATCATTAATTAAATCGCTTCCAAGGCCATACATAAGAGGCACGGAGGTCTAAAACATATTGTTAAGGGATCGAATACTTGTAAAAGAAACTAAAAAAATCGATGGAAGAAATTTTAAGTAATACCAAAAAATGTCTGATTTTCGATATTTTGTAGGTGTTAATTATTCTTTTGTATTGAAAACTTATTAAATCCCCTTGTATAGCATATCAGTGGAAAACAATTGAATCAAGCTTTTTTTGATATATGAATGAACAAAAAAAACTACTTATTTATAAAACAATTAGAAGTTTAAGAAAAAGAATGTTTACATTATTTTAGGCACTAATGCATTAAAAAGATAATTGTGCAAAAGATTGCACAAAATAAAATACAAAAAGTTAAGTTTACATTTGTAGAAAAATAATATTTTTGAGCCACCATAATGACAATATACCCACGTTTGGCGTTCGTGCTTAAGATCATGTAAGACAAGAATATCTCCTAAAAATAATACATCTGCTTTCTTTTTTCTGCATTTTCTGAAAAGGTTCTCTCAGTGGCGTATCGTCATTTAAATTGAACAAAATTAATATTGGAATAAATGCAGGATGTCCAGTAAATGATGTCATTAATTTAAAGGGATTCTACATAGGAAAATATGAAAAAAAGTTCTCATAAACATATGTCTAAAAATGCGTCGTAAGGGAGCTAAGCCCCTTTGAAAGTGGCTAAAAAATTCGGTTTTTATTTAATAACTCAGGGACGCTTTGAGGTACAGCAACGAGGTTTTGAATATAAACTAAACTTAATTGGGCCCATCTTCGTATGTTATTTTCATGGACTTATTTTAACCAGGGGTGTGCGAAACTGTGGGGGGCCTTATTAGTTTTTTATCCCAAACTTTTTTCTGTATTACTTTTTGTAATTTTATTTTTGGAATATGATTCCTCATGTCAAAATACATAAAAAAGATACTCTTGTTCTAATACTGTAGTCCAAAGTCCAAAGTCCAAAAATCAATCCTAAGGGAGCTATGGGCTTCTAAAAATGCACCATTTTTAAAGGGCCAAAAGCTCTTTGAGAGGGCAGTTAGACACCAACTTGCATGAGGAGCTTTTTAAGTCATTAACTTGTGATCTGGTAAAATTGATCAAAGGCTAAGATTTGTTCTGTGGGTCCTGTATTTAAAATCACCATCCGCATAAAGAATATAAAAATGGAATTAGGGTCTATTTTTTTTAATTTTATTATAACAGAAAACCCTACTTCTAAACTAATAAACATATTTCTGAATCTCTGTTAAATAAGTGGAATACTAAGTACTGAGTATTTAAATTTATTTATTTTTCTGTTTATAGATTTTATTGTTCTTACTTTTATTTACCTTGAATATTAAACTAGTATTCACTGTATTATTTTATGCAAATATTTGATTTTCTGATTGGTAACCATAAAGAAATAATGACTACTAAGTTTAAACATTGATTATTGATATTTATATTGATATTGGCTAATATCGAGAAATCCACCAACAAGATTAGCAAACCAATCCAATGACTTTAATATAGAGGAGTTTTGGAAGTCATCGTGGCGCGATAAACAGGTTAATAATTCGTTTCTTATCCCTGATCCAACATTAAAAGTTCCTGGTTTTGATCTTTCAAGAAGAGAGTGGTGTAATTTAAATCGTATTCGTATGGTGTATGCAATAAAAGCAAATTTACTTGGGGTCTTTTAGAAAATCCTAGTTGTAACCGTTGCGACGGGAGGAACAATCTATTCATCACATTTCTCTGGAATGCGCGCAGACGCGTTTTGATGGTACATTGGAGGACATACATAATTTAACACCAGCAGCCCTTCAGTGGCTACAAAATCCAGATTTAAAACTATAATTTTAAATTTATTATTTTTTTATATTATTTGTTGCATTGTATTAATTTTTCCATACGAAATAAATAAATAATTGATCAATGGTTTAAAAAATGTATTTTACTACGATTCAGAGGAATGTTTCTATTTTGCGTTTGTCCTTAAGGTAAACAAACTAAACAACAATCAGAAGTTATTTTTTTTACGACTGCTTTAGAGTGTAAGCAAATACACACACTTTTCAAACACAGAATGAATCCATTCTAGCTCTAGATACGGTATGAATATTCCGTATCAAGTGTTAGAATGAGCACATTACTATAAAAGTAAAGAAAACTAGCAAAATTATCAAAAAAAAAAAAATATATATATATATATATATATATATATATATATTACCATGAAATATTAAATAATTTAAAGTTTTGCCTTAAAATTACATAAAGTTTATTAGTTTTTCTTAATATTTGACCAGTTTTTTATCAAATGACAAACTTTTCGCTCGCGCGGAATATTGTCTATTCCATACTAGTTATAGAATATACTATTTTCCGCTTGCTGTCGAAGCAACCGACAAGAATTTTGGTATTTTAGGATAAAATACCGAGTGTCAAGTTTCTACGACATCCCGTTCGAAAACTGACACTTTAACAGGTCTTGTTTTTTGGTTTTGTCGATCTTTCTTTGTCATTGTACCCGTTTATACCATTGAGGTAGAGTGGAGGAGAGTGCCATTCGACCAGGCTGCGCGTGGACAAACTTTGCCGACAAGGGAGCTTTGTTTAGGAAATTTGAGTTTGCGCAGTTACTTCGACTTTGGTTTTTAAACTAACCTAAAATTTAGTTCACATGTTTTTCAAGGAATTAGAGTGGGGGAAGCAGGAATTCTGTTTGACCGAGTGGCTATCTTTGTGTATTTCGAAGTGCGCAAGACCGTTAATACGGAATTTTAGAGAGAGATAGATAGATGCGCGAATCAAAATCGGCACAAGAAATTTAAACGGCTCTGGCACTCTCCCCACTCTACCTCAATGGTTTATACCGAGTTTCAAGTTTTTGCGACCTCCCGTTCGAAAAATGTTACTTTGACAGGTCGGCCATCTTGTTTTTTGGTTTTGTCGATACGATATCTATAATTTTTAAAATCTCAAGCACAAGCGATAACGGATAAACACCAAATTTACTGAACAGGTCAAGTTTGCTACAGAAAATATATTTTAACAAAAGTGTGCTGGTACGGTACGACTTATCATAAACCATAATATAGTATAATATAATATGATATAATATAATAAAAATATATTATTATAATGTTTTTTCAGATTTTTGTGGAATTTTTCAAACATTTTCCAGATATTTTGTTTTCATTTGATTTTTATTGTCGTAGAAAAAGTATAAAACATTCTTTAAGTTTTAAAGCAATTACGCACTTTTCCATGCCTGTGTAATTGCGATTTCTCCCGTTAGATTAGACAGGGACAAAAGTTCTACCCAAAAAGGATAGAAGACATACATACACTCCCACTTCCACCCAACCAAACAAATTCTGTATTTGTTCTTTGTTGAACAAATACAATATTTACTTGGCCGGGCGAAAAGTGTAACTATATTATTTTTATTAAAGAAATTACTGGCGCGATCTATATTTTAGTAGAATTATCTTATTCTACAGATTCACATTAGCTATGGTCGTTCGTGCCGCTCAGTGCTACACTTTCCGGCCAACCAAATAAATACTGTATTTGTTGTATGAGAAACAAATACAGTATTTATTTGGTTGGCTGGAAAATGTAGCACAAATGAGATAGAGATAGGGTAGACGTCTTTTGTTCCATAATTCTAGTTGTAGAGAGCTCCATTGCTCGTTTACAAATCTTCTTATGTAATATACTAATTAAATCCAGTATTAGTATAGATTAATTAATTTTAAATAAAAAAATCAGGCAAATATGGATCTAGGGATTCTAAAAACTATATTTCCAAAGATATTTCGTAGACATTTTTCTCTTAGAAATATAAATACAAGTACATATAGGATTTTTTAATTAATATGCATAGAATAGATCGTGTGAATTTGATGATTAACTGTCATTATAATTACATATTTAATCAAGGGCGTAAATGCAAATTACGATATTCAGGACCGTGCTGATATAAACGGGAACCCTGAAAATTAAGAGAGAGAAAATTTTAATTTAAATTTTGTTAATATTTAAGTTACGCCAACAATAATTTAATTAAAATAAAGTACCGTAATCAAAATTTAACTTAGACGATTGGGGATGATACATTTTGTGGAAGAAATTCGCTTTAAAATAGTTTAAGACTTGGTCCACTAAAACGGGGACCAATAAAATCATCATCAGTTAATGGAGATTTGTCCGGTTAGATTAGACAGGGACAAAAGTTCTACCCAAAAAGGATAGAATACATACATACACTCCCACTTTCACCCAACCAAACAAATTCTGTATTTGTTCTTTGTTGAACAAATACAATTTTTACTTGGCCGGGCGAAAAGTGTAACTATATTAAAGAAATTACTGGCGCCATCTAAATTTAAGTAGAGTTATCTTATTCTACAGATTAACATTAGCTATGTTCGTTCGTGCCGCTCACTGCTACACTTTCCTGCCAACCAAATAAATACTGTATTTGTTGTATGAAAAACAAATACAGTATTTATTTGGTTGGCTGGAAAGTGTAGCACAAATGAGATAGAGATAGGGTAGACGTCTTTTGTTTCATAATTCTAGTTGTAAAGAGCTCCATTGCATTTTCATAATGGGACACTTTCCCGGACGAGTCCGTTTGTTAATAACGTCACTTACTGTTCTAGGTAAAAATCTACGATAAAAGTTCCAGTTTTTTTTTACAGATGAAAATAGTAGTGAAAACAAAAAGAACTCTATAGAATTTTTTTAATGACAGTAAGTTCCAGTCTTTGTAGACAGATTGCAATAATAGTATAAACAAAAATAACCCAAATAACAGTGATATAACTGAGATGGTTTCAGTCAGATTTGGCTAAAATTTATTACCTTAAGCTTTCGACTTTCTGACCTAAAGTGTTTTCGGGCACAACTTTCTAAATTTTGACAGTCGCAAAATAATTTTTGGCGTAAGGCGCAAAAAGTTTCAATCCGGCTCTGATAATAGTGGTAATTTTTTTGGCACAAATGGTATTATTATTCGTCGTCTGCGGAGGCGGCAGTGCCGACTCTGTCTCAAAACTTCTAACGCAATTGAAACTAAAAAGGTCAGAAGTAATAGGTACTGGTGATGCGGTAACCATGGTGACATGCATGAATAACTTCAAACCTTCAGAGAGAATAGTAATTATATAGCAAGGTAGAGAAGACATTTTTTATAGTCCAGCGTAGTAAATCCCGAGCTGCGTAGCAGCAAGGGATTTAACCCTTCGTTAACCAGATGGAAAAACGTTGTTAACCAAGTGGGGTTTATTAAACTCCAATATAAAATACATAGAAAAAAATAACAAACACCACTTATTTCAAAAAGAGAGAGAGAGAGAGAGAGAGAGAGCAAAAATCTGTGAGGATTTTTGCTTGTTTTGCCCTTGCGGAGCATCAAACTCATCTCTGACTGTTGTGTAAATTCACAGGATTTTATTTAAGGTAAAAAATTAAAAAATGGCACTCCAAGCATTTTAGTTTTTCTAAATTTTAATATATGCTATAAAGTTCGCTACGCTCTAATATTTATAAATTTTTTTATTATGTGCAATGCAATGAAAGCTTATCTTAAATAGGCAAATATAGACGATAAGTTTGATTATTTACGCAAAACGACTATCCTGGTCAATAAAGTGCTAAATAAGTATTTAGTTACATATTTAATTTTAGAATGGTGTAATATAATAATGGCATACTGTGTATACCTAATATGCATAAATTCAGGATGTCTCATTTATCGCTTTCCACTGAAAATTCATTACTGGATTAAATACTGTACGATTTTAAATTTGGAACCCCAAGCAAATTTATTTTAACTAAATTAGTTCTTCTTCTTTCTTTTTTTTGGCCTTTTCTCAGTGAGATGCCAGATCCCTCTTAGTTACTCAATTCACCAAGAGTGGTTCTTGTCTGGCTTGGCACCATGCCCACTCCTGTTTTGATTAAAGAAAATTTCTTCTGTAAGACCTTTTCTTTTTCTTTTCCTTTTTCCATGTTCGTGTTTGCTGTTAGCTGTTGACAAGGCTGTTTGCGCATGCGCTAATATATAAAAAAATTCTGTCCGTATAAAAACTTCTTTACGTGTTAGTTGCTTCCAAATCAAAATTTATCAGCATCATAAATGATTAAAAAACATAAAATTCCCTTCTAATTCCACTCCACTCCACTATAAAATATATAAAATCGAATCCAGGGCATATCTAAGATAGCGAATAAATAAATAAATAAATAACTATACTAAAACACTTGATGCTAAAAATTTAACGCGATTAAACGGATTACCTAGTTCTTGCCAAAAGTACATGTTGCTCGTTTCACGGGTGGAAAGCAACTCGAACTAAATTAGTTATTGAATACAAGTTGTTACGGTTAAACATAAGGTTGTTTTGTTTATGTTACTGTAAAAACTTGTATTTAAAACAAATTCTTTAGTGTTTAATACGGTATCGAATTTTTAGTGCACCCAGTGTTTCCAGAAAGAAAATCAAAAATATATTTTTTAATATTTTAGCCCTACTGCATTGTCTTTTGTATGAATCAAATAGTTGATGACCAAAAAATACCATCAGCCCTCTGAAAAGCCAACCGCTAATAAATTGTCCATTTATTACCAAACCGACCCATCTGTCCAAAAGTCCAAACGAAAATCGTGTATTTGATCATGTTGCGATGTGGGCAATCTGCCTCTGTAGCGCCTCAGACATGACAACCTTTTGGCATTTAACCCTTCTCAAACACAAGTGTCGCCGACGCTGCGGTTTTTACACCGCATTTGTGATAAATAGACATTTCACAAAATTGTGAAAATAAAAATGAAATTAAAATAAATTATGCTCTTTGAAAATGTTTTAATATTTACTAGTAAAAAAATATCTACTAGTATAAAATATCCTATCATTAATAAATAATGTGTCTTTGATAATTTATTTATTTATTATGTTTTGCCTTGTTAATTTTTCTTCCAATAACTAAATTTTTGAGTTTATCCATCAGATTTATAGATAGTTTTTATTGCTAATAGGGGAAAGGGGGGGAATGAAGGCCTCTAGGGTAATGGCAGCCATCGTGTCTCAGTTGTATATTGTTTTTAATTATTATTTATTTATCGTATGGCACAATTAATATTAAAAATGTTATAGTCGGAAATAGAAGCTCTTGACCTTGCTTGTTCTTCGTTTTCTACATGAGACTCTTGAATAAGAAGAAGATCTACATCATTTTCTTTTAAAATTTTTGACAAATATTGACACTTAGCTTTACATATACCCTCAATATTTAATTGAATAATTCGAATTGTTTTACCAATATTTCTCGTAGGAAAAGGATTATCTTGATTTCTATCCATAGAGTTTACCATTAATCAAAAAGCCAGGAGTTCCAGGAGGATAGTCTGGCTGCCAAATGTTTCCAGCTCTTTAGAGTTACCCCGGGTGCACGTGTAACAAATGTTACGGACGCGAGCTGGAATTGCACCCACAAACAACAGAATAAATTAAATTACGTAGTTTTAGGTAAAAAATTGTAAAAAATTGTAAAAGTATTCACGAAACATGTTACATTGACATTGACAAACACAACATATTGTTTTTAATTTAAACACTATATGCTTTATCTACTCGTGAGTAGTTTATTATGAACTACTATGATAGTATACCTAAAATGGCATCGACACCAATCGGTAAAGTAGAACGTTATTAGAGAAAATTTAAATTAGCCAGTTTTGATTTATCAATCTTCTAGTTTTAAAAGCATGTAAATAAATTAATTGAGCCTGATTAGTTACATTTGTGGTATATGTAGTATAAGTCTCTAGTGTAGTTTAGGACTATGTAATAGATTAATATTCAAATTCAGTTAATTTTGTGTTTTGGGTAAAAATTTGTAAACGTACGTTTTGGAGTTATAAAGTCCATTTGTTTTGGGGTAATACGGGCCGGGTTCTATTACGCCAGATAAGTCATATTTAAGTTTTGATATTGGAGATGCCCCGAATGTATAAAAAATGAGTGAAAAAGCACAATGAACGTCTGAACAACTTAAGAAAAACTCCAAAGACTCTTCGGATGAAAGTGATGATAAAAATGACACTGCAATGAATCACGAACTATGTCTAATATGTGGTGAGTTTGGTAGAGACTGTGATCTATGGATATGCTGCTTAAATTGTGTCCTATGGGAACAAAAAATTCACAAAGTTTGAAGGAAAAGTCTTTGTTTGTGATTTTTTTATGTTTTTATTTTTTTTTTGAATGGGGGCAATTCTGGCCTATGCCGTAACCACAGCCTGCGAGTAATACAGGTGTTTTGAAGCTTTTTTTTTAATTATAAAAAAAATTAATTTCAATTAAAATATTTTTTGAAAATATCGTT